>JAULKM010075000.1:0-11808 GCA_032355605.1 Rubia tinctorum
TTATTTAACTTTATACTCTCCACGTACCAGTATAATTTGTTGAATTAATTTTGACTCAAACTTTAAGAGAAGTTGAGGTGACAATTCAGCAAGAGGGTAGGATGGGTAATGAATGAGTGCTGACGTCAACGTAATTAACCCAACAAATTCAGAATTCTTGAATGGGCCAATACAAATTCACTATTAATAACTCCCTCTTTTTCATATGAATCTAGACAAAAAAGAAGAAGAGGGAAATGAAATTACAGTAGGCATCACCTAACAATCTACCGTTACTCTAACTACTACCAAAGAAAATATCCTACCATTATCTTAAATACTACTATGCAGCTCCTCATTTTCCATCATCTTCTTCCTTTTGTTTCCCAAGCTCTCAGTTCATCATTGAGCTGATTCTGGGATTTTTTTTCTGGCAACTTGTCCCGGAAAATGCGGGAGAAAAATTTGTCCGATGAGGAGCGTAACGTTGTGGCTCAGTTCCTTATGGTCACTTCAAAAAATGGGTGCATTGGCTACGGAAAAACCGCTGAGGCAACGGCAAAATGGAACATAGGTTTGCGGACAGTGACATGGATCTGGGCAACTGTGAAGGATCAGGTTGCAGCCGGGGTACCTATAAGAGTGGTGAGTAAAAAACCAAGAGCAATGAGAACAACAAGCAAGAATTTAGATGAAGATGCATTCAAGTCAATTTCATTACAACTAAGGCAGACACGTAGGAGGGCAGCAACCCAATGCAATGTAAGCAAAAGCACGATTCATCGACTTATAAAGAAGGGCAAGCTTAGAAAACACAACAATGCAATCAAGCCCTCTATAAGGGAAGCAAACAAAGTGGATCGGGTTGAATATGCATGCTCTAACATCAGGTTTGAAAGGCATTCCAGTAAATTTGAATTCAGAAGCATGTATAATTTCATACACCTTGATGAAAAGTGGTTTTTTCTTTCAGAACAATCTGCGAATTACATTCTTTTATCGGAGGAAGATAATCCATACAGAACATGTCAACATAAAGGCTACATACCGAAAATGCATAAAACTCGTGTCGAACTCGGGTCGGACTCAGATAAAACTCTAATTACCCAAAAAATGCAGCATAGATAAAAGAGGACATTTTTTTTCATACGAATCGAGAACGGAAAAAACATGCTTCGCAACAAAAGCTTTACCTTTTTTTGGGTGGAAGGAGGATTCTATGGATTTCAATCCCATCGACCCAAAGCCGAAGGTCTCGAATAGTATCACTCTGCTCGCTGTCGACCCACCCTGAGCTAACCAGCAGTGCCGCCATGGAACCAGGGACTGAATCGGCGCAGAAATGGACAAGATTTCATGCGCCACCAGGGATGCTTCAGATCCGGCAGCGCCGCTGTTGAAAGCTCCTGCCAATCCCCTCTCATTTGCCGCTGGTGGCTCATTCACAAAATCATAGCCGTCAACAGTCGGGCGTACACACGAGCTCCATAGGTAGGCCTTAAAAAT
Source organism: Rubia tinctorum (assembly GCA_032355605.1). Taxonomy (NCBI): domain Eukaryota; kingdom Viridiplantae; phylum Streptophyta; class Magnoliopsida; order Gentianales; family Rubiaceae; genus Rubia; species Rubia tinctorum. Next base: position 1,486 of record JAULKM010075000.1, read on the forward strand.
CGACGTCAACTCTCGAACGATGGTAAGAGCTTCGGAATCTGGCAAGCAGGCGAGGTTCATGAGGAACTCGTCGTAAAGTCGTCCCACTCCTCAACCGGCTGTGAATCGGTCAAGTGAGGGGTCGAATATTCGCTTTCCGGATTGAGATCACTGAAATTATAGTCAAATCCATGTTCAGCGGGTGTGAGAATGAGGGATCTGTATATATTAGCATGTACGAAAAGCCGGTGATCCATGACCTGGGCTACCGACGAATTAATGGTCACGCTGTTGGAGAGGGGATGCAAACTACTAGGGTTTTGGGTGAGATATTAAGGAGGAGTTGAGGAGACAACGGTGAATGAGGAGAGAGTTGATTGTGAGAGACCCAACAGAAAAATTTGGAATATTGAAGAGATAAGGTCTCTGTTCATAAAGATGGTAGTTGGGGGGTGAAATGAGACTGGGTAAATGGAACGGTGGTGAGTGGGTAATAATTTGTTTTCTGATTTTAGGTTTAGCTGATAAATGCTTACATTATCTTTAGTTAATGTGAGTTAATGTGATTCAATATTTAGTTTGTTTTTTTTATTTCTATTCTGTAAATTTATTATTTTAGTAAGAGTATTGTAGGAAAGTTACATGTCAAAATTTTACCAAAATAGGAAAATCCCAAATTAAGCAATTTATAGTGGCACGAACTAAAAAGGAAAATAAGCAATTTATAGCGGGACAGAGGGAGTATATTCCATCCATCCGTCTCATTTAAATCTGTACAAAATCTTTTTTTAGTTAAAATGATTTAACTTTAACTACATATTTTGATTAGATATTTGAACAATAATATCATCATATGATATATTGTTAAATTTATCGTAACATGTAGTTTTTAAATAATAATTTTTCACGTGCTGTTATTATTTGTACTTGTATATATTTACAATCAAACATATTTATTGAAAATCGTGAAAAAGATTATGTGTAAGTTTGGGTGGGACTGAGTGAAAATTGTTAGTACTATTAAATCGTATACTCCGAATGTGGCTCTAGTACTCCCTTCGTTCCTCTATTAATGGCACTATAGGTGCAGATATTTGAATTTAGATGAACAAAATAAGTGGGTGGAAGTGAATGTAAAAAAATAAAATGTATAATCAGTGGATAAAATCAAAGAAATTTTGGCAAAATGAATAATATACTAATATTAAAAAAAGGAAATTTAAAAAACAACAAAAAAAAAACTTGCCACTAATAGAGAAAAAAAGAGGGAGCAGAAATTTCAGAGATTGAGCCTTCAATTTACAAGGTAAATTCTGCGTAGTTTGACTTTTGAAATAATTTTTTATGTTGGTAAATAAAAATAGAGTTGCGTTTGCTCGAGTGAGTAGTGTATTTGTTTACACCAATACCCTCTCTCCTATTTTAATACACAATTCTATCATGCATGCTCCAAAATTGAGTTGGTACATGTCATCGTTTCATACTAAGAATATTGTTAGATTCGTTATAATATATATTATTAAAATATCATTTTTTATAAATTTTAATTATTTTTAATAAAAATAATATAGATCAGATATTTTTAAATCAACTACTGAAAGTAAAAAATGTGTATTTTATAATGGGACAGATAGATGGAGTATGTAAACTGGAGTTGCTTCTGCTTTAGTGAAAACAACTCTATTTTCTACCGTATTGTGTTTTATCCCTCGCTAGCTTCTATGATTTGTCGGAAACTAATTAAGGACAGTAATCAATTAACTTCTAATGTGTTAATGAGTCCGTTATTTAAGTATTGAATTATGTTATTTTGATTGATTTGGATTAAACTAAATTGAAAGTATTTATACAAAAATATTAATGATAACATAAAATATTAAAATTTTGTCAAACGAAAATTAAACTGAAGATAAAATTTAAACAATAGGGTCTAACTATAGCTAGTAATCCCAAATAATATATAATAGAATTTGTTTGTTTAGTGCTATCAATCGGGGACATTGGAGTTATTTTGACTAATCTAAACCAAAGTTATCCAAAAATAACATACCAATATTGTAATTTGTTACTGATTTTAATTTGTTACTATATAATCAATCATAACTTGTTAAAATATATAACTTCTAAAGATATATTGTAAATCATAAATATCTCATACTATATCTATATATATCACTAAAGAAAATTAAAATAAACACACAATTTGAAATAACAAAATGATTGAATTTTTTATACAATGATAGAGTACTTTTGATAGAAATATGTATACACATTATTTATTTATTATATATGATAATCTTGTTTTATACCAACTAACTGTTAAATGATTTAGTGAGACTAATTAGGTTTGATTTTTACTTTTATTTATTGCAATGAGATGCACATAATTATGATAACATTTTAACATATCAGTTTTTATTATATTCAATATTTAACAATTTCTAACTTAATTAATTATTTCACTTCATAACTCATAAAGTTTTTCTTAGATGACTAAACTTAAAAAAATTGAATAAAAATTGTTTTCAATTTAAATGTCAGACACAAAATGTACATTCTAATATTTTAATTAATAATATCGCGCAACGCAACGCGCGATGGTACTCCGGCAATTAGACAGAAATTTTTCGAACAGACACAAAAATTAAACAGCTCGTAATTTTTTTAAATTTCAAAATCGCTTGTCACTCAAGAACAACCATAATGTTTGAATAACTATTACATGCACATTGCTCCACTCGAAACACGTAAATAGATTCCATTAATCATTCAAAAGATACAAGAAAATAAACAAGTAACATCTCTGATCATCAAATATTAAGATCAGGAGTACTCATTTGGAGCAATAGCTAAAACCATGCACCAAATCACAACTTATGCTTATTAATTAATCAACATGCACAAATTAAATATGATGTGCAATGTTGACTAATTAACAAAAACAAACCAAATATACTAATATACTACTGTAGTAGACTTCTTTGTGGACATCTTCATAACCGGCAAACCTTGCTTTCTTTTGCCATTTGCCCTAGAAGCACCACAAACCCTTGCCAATTCCACAACCAAGTTATCAATTTCTTCCTCTCTTTTCAACTCAATCTTCTCTTGAAAATCCCTAGCCTTCATCCTCACCGCCTTTCCGCCGCGCTCCTTCACTACCAGCTTGATGGTTTCCGCCATTTTCTGAGCATTGAGATTCCCATCGGAATCCCTCACCACCTCCACTCCAGCACCAACATCTTCGAGCAATCTAGCGTTGACTGGCTGATCGAGGTGCATAGGCATGGCTACGATAGGGAGACCGAATTTCAGCCCTTCCAAGACCGAGTTCCACCCACAATGGCTCACGAATCCGCCCGTGTTAGGGTGGGCTAAGATCCTTGCTTGCGGCGCCCAGCCGTTGACCACTTTACCCCTACTCCCGACACGCTGGAAAAACCCTTCAGGCAAGATTTTCTCCATGTTCACATCTTCTCGGTCCTTGGGAAACCTAACCACCCAAATAAAGTTCACTCCACTCATCTCCAAACCTTCGGCGATTTCCTCCATGTCTTTCCTGTAAATCAAACAATAAAACCACGTAAGAAACTGCAAAATTGATCTCCGCTCTAAAAAATTCATGAGTAAAAGTTTTGTAAAAGCTGACAGGGTCAAAAAGTAAATAGAAAGTTAAAACTGACGGAGGGAGGGAGTAACTATTCTTACATGGAGAGAAAAAACTCGCTCCCGAAGGAAACGAATATGGTGGAACCCTTTTCTTTCTGGTTCAGCCATTCCATGATCTCGCACTGTTCATTATCATCAAGATTAGAGTTTTGGACAAGAGGGCCGACAGGGACAACTTTCTTTCCCGACATCTGGGAGAAGTAATCAGCGTAAACTCCTTCCATCTCCTCAAAAGTCTTGATCAGAACAATGTTGGAAGATCTATCAATGCACTGACGAACTCTCTGAGCATCCTTAACGCCCTGAAGAAGCTTCTGGTAGAGCTCCGATTCATAGTCCCGGTAATAAATGGTGTCGGAAAAAGGGAACGCCGCGTCCGGAGTGGTATACAAATGGTACATCACAGACGCCATGGTGGCGCTGCAAGTGATGAACTCCACGGCGGGGATTCCGAACTCCGATGAGACCCCAGGCGCCCACGGCTGAAGCAGGTCGTAGACGACGAGGTCGGGTTTCACGGTCTTAAGGATGCGGCGGAAGGCGGCGGGGCCGGAGGTGTCGAAGACGTGCTTGAGAGTGTCCATGAGGTGGGGCGGGAGGCCGTTGGTGGTGTGGAAGCTCGGCGGCAGCTCCGGCACGGCGGAGCTGAGGTGGAGCTCCACCAGTTTGATGGACTGGGAGAGCTTTCCGGTGATCTTCGACCGGATTGAGGTTAAAGTTGCCGGAGTTGAACAGAGGTGGATCTTGAAGTTTCTGGCGGTGAGTTTTTTGGCGAGTTCGAAGTAGGGAGAAACGTGGCCGTGGCCTAGCCATGGCAGCATAAGAACGTTTAAGGTTTTCTGGTTTCTCTCCATTGATAATGGATTAAAGCTATAATGCAAGAAACAAGAAAGGTATTCTGAAGAAGAAGATGATGGATTGAGTTGGTTTGTGCAGCTGTTTATATAGGAGAAAATTATCCTTGTAAACGGGACTGATGAATGATGAATTGTTGAGAAATGGAAAGGATGATATATTCTTACCAAATTTGTCGAAATTGCAATCCATATATTCTGTTCTAATTAGGGAAAATTTCGATTGTTTCTAATTTTTGTCTCCTAATTTGGAGAAGTATCTTCAGCTCTGGATTCTATACCTTAAATAAACCTTGTAATAATTAGATGTAAAATCTCTTTTATCAATTATGTTAAATATAAAGGCTTGCATGCATGTAGAGCTAAGAGAGCCATGCATTTACCCTTTTGATCGGTACGAGCCGTGTTTATAAGCAAAACCGATTTATTTTGAAAGTATGGAGATATCAGCTTCTGTTTTTCCCCCAAAAATAGTTTTTGCTTTCAAAACAAGTTTTTTTTTTTTTTGCATTTTACCAAACACTAAAAAGTGTTTTGCTTCAAACCATAACGGGTTAAAAGCTATTTGGGCTATTGAAGCTATTATATTATGACTTGATGAAAAATTCACTTTTAATAAACATTTCAACATATATTAATGCACACTTTATCATCTTACTAATATATTAATTGTACTGTGAATGAAATTTTTTGTGAAATGATTATTTTTATTTATTTATATATAATAAAAAACGACACTAATTAACAAAATAAAAATTAGTTATGGTCATTTTTACGAAGTCATATGACGTGGGACGGTTTAGTTTGAAAGTCGATCTCAATATTATATACTAGAATGATTTTTTACTTACCAGTAGTCATCTTTGTATATGCAGTGAATAGTTTTAGACAAGATACATTATATGCAACAGAGACTTAATTATAAATCACAACTTATCCAGTTTATATGCCATGATAATAATTTGTCGTTATCTCAATTATATGCTTCTTGATTACTTATAACTATGTATTGGAAGATCTTTAACATCATACAAAATATATGCTTCTAATTATATTATAGAAGTAATATTTCATTATTAATCAATTGAGTTTTCATGCAACCATATACTACAGATATAATTAGGGGAGATTTTCAATTATAAATTGTTGTTAGTGGCTCAATCAGAAAGTTATACTACATTATTTTTTATGTCGACTATCAATTAATTTTTTATACACATTCACTGAGATAATTAGATTTCAAAAGAAGAAATTTATCTCGTGAATGTATATAAAAGTTAATTGAAAATTAAATATGTATGCGTGAGCACATATAAACAAGAAAAAAATTATAAAATTAAATTACTAACCTGGTTTAGAATTGAAACATTTAAACTTACAAGAAATACGAAATACTATATTTTTAAGTAAAAATTATAGTATGTCTTTTCTTTTAAATATTTGAATTGAAGATTTTTATCTTTTTGATGGATTTTAATCTCTGTTTTTTTAAAGATACCACAATATTTATTTACAATATATTAGTAATACGAAACAAAATCAAACCTAAATTAAATCAAACTAACATTACTTTTTTATTTCTTTATATCCAAAAATATTTTTTAAATAATTTGAAAATAGCATTATTAAGGAATTATAAATATTTACCCAAATATAAATTAGGATAAGAATAAACATATTGAAACTATCTTAAATCTTATAGGGGATCAATATTTATTTTACCTCTATTAAAAATAATTAAGAAGATAAGTGTTCGAGAGACTAGGGAACCGGACACCCGCCTCTCAGTATCCTCACAAGTATGAAAACTCAACTGATAATTATAAATCTACATATTTGGTGAGTGAAGTTATAATAAGTTAAGAAAAGACTTTTTTGTTTGAAGCGGGGAAACTGGAAAGGCGGTTATTTTAGGACACGGGATATCGTAGGTAATTGACTAAAGGATCAAAACGAAATTTACTTTCACTGGAAAAATAATAATAAATAAAATTTACTGTAATGGTAGATTAAAAAAAATCACATACTTCAGAAAAGGGAGAACTATAGAAATATGTAAAAAAAATTATCCATTGTGTAAACGTAATGATAAATATTAGGAATTTTTACACTTATAACTCTAACATTATACTGAAAGTATCAATATAATCTTGCAAAATGTAAAGTGTCAAAATGACCATAACCCTTCCACTCAACATACACACACTGGTCCACCACCACCAACTGAGGAAAGGTCATTCCATCGACGTCGTTCCCCTCCCAGCCATACCTCATCAACGCTTGTTGATTCCCGCCCAGCCCTGCCCATATTTGCCTAGCCACATCCAGCCCTGTCATTGCCCAGCCCTGCCCCGGATAGGGATGATCATAGGTCTAATACCCGACCCAAATCCACGGGATCTAGACCCATTGTGTTGGGTATGGGTTGAAAAAAATTCTACGGGTCCGAGTCTAGGTCTAGATTTTAAAATATGAGTTTGGGTTTAAAATATTAAGATCTAGACTCGACCCATAGATTCATATAACCCTAACTATATACTCCTTTTGACCCACTACTATTGGTATTGGCCGCTCAATTTTTTCAAGGTCTTCAGTTTTTATCTTTGACTGTCAATATCTTTAGCTACATATACCGATTTCGCATAAAAATTGATATTAAAAAAATAGACATTAAGATGAATTTCACAATATCTCACATGATAATTTTATCATATATATAATTTATATTAATGGTAAAAAAATACTAAATTTGATTTTGAAAAAGTAGAATGACCAAAACTGGTGGGATGGAAAGAGTATATAATTTTACCCAAATTTCTGAATTACTTTCATAATCTCTCTATAACTTTTTTTTAATTTAGAAAATAATATGTACGTAGTATTGTATATTTGTTTCTTTTCAAATGCATATTGAAGTTAAATTATTTGTATTCAAAATAATTTATATTTTATTTAGTGAAGAAAAAAAAGAATAATAGACCCATTTAGCACTCGTTTTAGATCCAAAATTCATTTAGACCCATTAATTTTGAGTATGAGTCAAAGTTTTTTACACCTTAGGGGTCCTGATCGGGTATGAGTCTAACTATTTTTTTTAAGGTCGGGCTAGACCCAACCCATTATCATCCTTAGCCACGACCCGACCAACCCCACCCAGCCCGATCGTTGCCCGGTCTTCCCACAATCCCACCGTTGCCCGGCCTTCCCATAACCCCACCCAAACCCAAAGCAAGAAATCATATGACAAAACGTAAGAAAAGATCGGATACCCAAAGCCATAATTACGAGCCCCAGTTGTGAACCACTGCCGCTGTCCATTGCCCTTCATTGTTCGGATTTTTGCGGTGGCGGAAGGCGGCAGAGCCACCGTGCCGGAGGCGGAGGACGGCTGAACCATTGGTCAAACCAACTTTTCATCAGTCTATTTGAAAACAAGTCATCATTCTTGGCTTATTTTTGCAGGGAGAAAACATGTATTTTCATCTTTTCGGTTTTTAAAAAAAAATCATTTTTTAAATTCGGGGTAAAATGATAATTTTATTTAATTTTGGCCAAAGATCCCGTTGACAATTGAACTCAATGGCGCCCAACATTAGATTGTTATAGTTATTTCGACACGTTCTCTTTTTGCATAATTATATTGACACTTTCAGTTTAAAGATAAGTTTATTTTAACACGTAGCTCTAAATATTATCTACTATCTAGTTAAATCGATTAATGATTTGGCCGATTATATTAAAAACATGGTTATCAAATTACCCAATTAATTATAAAATAATCTCATTGTTAAATGATTATATGGTTTAAAATAAACTTTGTGAAATGTAATTCTTCACTTTATGTTAACATTAATTTTCCAATCAATTAGATCGACGCTTGATTCATGCGATGCCGAAGTATAGCAAATTGTAACAAAATAATACTCTCTCCTTTTGTGATTCGTGGCACACTTATTTAATTGGAATGTTTTCTTTTAAATGACACACTTACCCAATTGATATTTATATGTTTTCTTTTAAATGACATACTTTCCATCAATTTCATCCACTCATTCTACGTTTTACTTTCTACATTTTATTTCATCCACTCGTTTTTTTCACGTAAATTCAAACATTTAAACTTATGATGTTATAAATAACAAAAATCGAGGGAGGACGTATATCACTACAATCTTTACCCCGCATAAGAAAATCAAATGTTATTTTGGTTGGACCGTGGCCGATTCCTTGACATTTCTCACCGCAACTGTATAAATGTTTTTAGCATTTGCGCCAGATAACTTTGCCAAACAATCCATCGAATCGGAACTAACCGAAACTATCCAAAACAGCGTTAAAAAAACATTCGGAATTCGTGCGACAAGAGTTGATATTATTCGGGGAATAAGTATATATTTTTAGACCAATTAAATCTGTTCAAATCTATTTGAGTCCAAAAAACCATAACCGAGACACTCTTACGTCTTCATATTAATTTGAAAACGTAATTATTCCCCATCATTAATCAAAATTATTATAAACTATCTTTAAAATTCAGATTGTTCTCACCACAACAAATTAAATAAGGCCTATCAAAACACTTGGATAGGGACGCTTAAAACGTACTAACAAATGCATATTAGAACATTTATAAAATTAAACGTCCTAACATTGTGTGACGCATATTAAAAGCGCATATATATAATTAGTACATTACAAAGCGACCTATATATAGAGTCGCTTAATATAACGACCCCCGATATCTACAAGCACTTGCGATAATGAGACGTGTTTAGAAACGTCATATGTATGGAAACGTTCCAATAGAGACTTACTGGGACACTTTCTAGCATCCTAATAGTTTTTTTTTGAAAAAACCTTATAGGTCTTTTATGTTGTAGGGTTGGACTGGTTTATACTGCATTTAGAAAAAAAAATTTTTGAAAATAGTATATAATGAAACAAAACTAAGCCAAAATAGTATTAATATAAAATTTTATGAAAATGAAATAAATTGAACCAAACTGAACTAAAATACATGCGTAAAAAACACAATCTAATTATTTATATTTAGACTTTATATTGAATTTATTAAAAAATGTATACATTGCGGCGAAACTAATAAATCCCGCATAATAATATAATGAGTTCGTCTCTTGAAAGACGATCTTTCCATAAGTCATGGAAAGACTAAGCTTTAAAGTGTAAATTAAAAGAAATTAATATAAAATTTTCGGGTTGTATGAACCGGGTTATAAAGTTTATAACTACTACACGTTGCATAATAAAACTTTAATATTGCAACAAAGATATTTTACCTTTAATTATTATAATTAAATCCCGCCTTTCCATAAATCTGTGGAAAGACCGTCTTTCCCAAGACTTTGCCTAATATAATAATTTATATAAATAAAATATTTATTTAATATTAGTTTAATTTTTTCAAGACAAAAGTCCATATTGAAACTTATAACAAGTTAGGCCACTTCTGTTTTTAATATCTTAAATTTATACATATTAGGTCACATATATACAACTCTAATAATCGAATTGGTTTCAGTAAATTAATTTTATTATGCTACTTTTAATTTTAGTTTGGTTATGTATTTTTCAATTTAATTCAATTGAACTTAATAAATGAACAAAAAAGAATCAAGATCGGTGATTCAATTGAGAGCATATCCGCTGTAAATAATCATTGACTATGTGGCATTGGACTAATAGCTAGAGATAAGTATGGAGATTTCGTTGCTGCTAAAGGATGTAAATGTGTTGCTACATCTAGTCTTCATGCAGAAATTTTAGCAATAAAATATGGTGTGGAAATGGCACAATCAATGGG
>JAULKM010075011.1:0-11808 GCA_032355605.1 Rubia tinctorum
AAAGTGTAATAGTCTCCATTGCCAGATATAACCTCAGCACAACGCCAGCAACCTGAGGGCACCTTGTCCTTAAAAAGCACTTCAACTTTACTACCTTTTTTAAATCTCATGATCTAAGCTGTAGGTATGTGTAAACTCAAGAAATCTGCTTTAAACGAAACACAGAGCACCGGTGTAAGAAAAAAAATATCTCGTGACAAACTTCACAATCTACACAATTCCAGATGTAAATTCAACAGCGTTCTAATGCCTAAAAGGATTAACTGCCTAAAAGTAAAAACTTTAATAAATTAGTTTAAGTGCATACTATGAAGAAAAAAATCAGACATATTCAATTCCACAAAAGGAATCGGATCCTTATAAAAGTCAATAATTAATAATATATTAAACCAATACCAGAATTCACCATGTAAGGTAAAGCAATATTCGACGCGAATCTAACGGGTGTAGAAGCAAAATATCAAATTCATCTAAGCTGTAACCAAAGCAACTTTCATGTGCAATAAACAAAATTCCACATATCTGTAACAACCTTTTCCAACATTTCTCCCAACGCAAGCCGATAAACAAAAAACTACCCAAACGACATCGTCGTGAAAACGCACAGCACACGTAGGGTAATTTATGCACAGAAAGAAAGTAAAACCTTTGGAGTACTGATCTCAAAAACCAAATAGTCCAAAAATAAAGACTCAGCTCCACAGATTAACGCAAACATCAAACATTCAACAGAAAAGGGCTTTAACTTTGCAAGCATTCGTTCCGGGGCCAAAAAACTCGCATCAGAATCGTAACATTAAGTACACGGACCAAAACAAACAGTTTAAGAAACATATCAAACAGCAGGTGAAATAAAATTCAAAATTAAACGAAAAAACAGCAAACAGAAATTAAAATCAACAGAAATCAAAGAACAAGGGAAAGATTTACCAGCTTGCAGTCGCAGATTGCTGCGAAATCAAGAAAATTTGCTGGAAAAAGGTAGGGAACGGATTGTTTCAAATTTGTTTGCCCTTTCGCCTTTATTTTATAATTCTGTGTATTATTCTGTCTTTTTGTTCCTTGTGCGTGATTTCTCATGTGTACTAAAAAAATTATATATCCATATCACAGCGTTTCTGTTTTCTCGTATTTATAATAATAATAACTTCTCAATTCGTAACTGAATGATGACGTGATAATATTTTCATTTAAGAGCCGTTCAGAATTGAATGAATCAGGTTATTTAAGCTATATATTTTTACACGTTATATAATAAATTTTTAACATTACAACTAAAACTGTTTATCTTTTATTATTCTATCTAACCCATTTTTTCATAATAGGAATATGGTCTTTCAAAAAACTTTGCCTTCATTTAAATATAATAGCACGTAATAATCATGAAAATAATTACTTCCGTGTTCCTAAGAGGAATAAAGTTCTTTTTTTAAAACAATCGACTGTTATTTTCCAATACACATCCGTTTGGTATGATTTTTATCGTTGATATTGTTAAATGATGTTTTAAATTAGTAAAATAATGATGTTACCATGCTGTTACTATTGCAAGAAAATAGTAGATATTTTTACAAAATTTCATAAATTAGACTTGACTTGTATCTTTTATCACCATATTAAATAGTAGCACAAACTTTTGTTTTCAATTAATTAATCGTTAAACGGTATCATTTTGTAATCACAAATTCTTGTTTTACACAACCTAAACTTTAGACAGAGATTATTATGCAATTATAAAAAGTTTCATTTGGGATGGAGTTTTTAAAAAATATGCTGATAAATTTACGGACCTACTGTGAAATTATCAAATGTTATAAATACCACAAAATATCTGGATTTCCAATTTTATTTTCCCGATCGAAATTCTCTCCTCCGATCAAAAATCTGTAACCACCGCTAACCTCCACTGTTCCACCGGCAATCGTCGTCGTTCCTCCGCCACTGCATTTTCTCCTCTTCCGCCAGCGGCGTGGCGGAGCTAGGGCAATTGTCGGCGATTTTCATCTTCCGTCGCCGACGCCGCCGTAGCAACCGTTCTGTTCTTCAGATCTAAGCTTTTGTTTTGCATTCCGATATGAGCTCTTCTGTCGACAGCTCAACCGCTCGCCGGCACATCTCTGAAATTCACATCGCCTCTGCAATTGCTTCGACGCTTCAACGCTTCAACGAATCTCTGATATTCACGGCGCCTCTGCAATTCGCCTTTGCAATTGCTTCGTCAAAATTTGTGGTGCCTCTTCGACGGTTTCACGGCACAGCTCCACGACGATGCTCCACGACAACGGATCTGCACGTGGTGACCAGTGAGATGCACGCGCTAATCGGAGAAGAAAGCACGTGCGTGAGGTAAATGCCTCTTCCGACGCTACTCTTCTTGCCGCCGGAAAACCTCTTCTGCGCCGGTAAACCTCTGCTCCTCTAAGTTTCCTTACTGCATCCTAATCTGAATATGTTGATGTTTTTTAATCTAAACCTATGCTCCTCTGTTGATGTTCTTTGATTTTGTGATGATGTTATTATGAGATGTGTTGATAATGTGTCGACTGAGATTCTGCTTGTGAGAGGTGAGATTTAATTTTCTGTTTTATCTTTTTCAAAGACTTGCTGAGATTTAATATTATTTGATTGAGTAGATGATCAGTAAAGATTATTTGGTGTAGTTATTAGTACTCTTGCTGTTAAGATTAGAGGACTGAGGTTCGAATCTCACTATGACCTTTATTTTGAAGATTTTATGTTCTTGATGTACATGTTGAACTTTAATACTATTTTGAATGAGTGCATGTTAAATGATTAGTCTTGGATGTAGTGGTAATTACTTTAGTCTTTGCAAGTTCAAATCCCACTAGGTCTATTTTTTGAAGAGTTTTTATTTTTGTGGTACTGTAACTTTTTGTTGATGTTTGTAGATTTTTTTCTCTGATGTTGAAGTTTTTCATTATTCGGGTGAGGTTATATTGTTATAAGTTGATGTTTTGTCATTTTTATGGTTGATATGGATTGATATTTGCAGTTTTTTTAAAATCTCATGTTGATATTTTAAATTTTTCGCCTAAGGTTTTGGTAACAAGAGTTTATGTCTATAGTTTCATTTTTCTTAAACCGTGTTTTTCATTTTCCAGATGAGATTCAGATGTTAGGAGTTGAAATTTGTAGATTTTTGGTGATATAAGTTGATATTTTTAGTTTTTTTAAAAGCTAATTTTTGATGTTTTATGATTTTTTTAGTGAATTATTTATACTTTTGAGGTAGCGTAGTTTTTTTGTTGATTTTTTAGTGTTTTTCTCTCATGTTGATTTTTTTCATTTTTGGGTGAGTTTTAGTTTATATGAGTCGATGTTTTGTATTTTTTTGTGATATAGTTGATGTTTTGTAGTGTTTTTTTCCTTATATTGACGTTTTCCATTTTTCGGGTGAAGTTTAGAAGATAGAAATTGATGTTTTTAGCTTTTGGGTGATATAAGTTGATGTTTGCAGTTTTTAATCTTAAATTATAAGATTTGTTGATATTTTTATGATTTTGATTTAATGTTTTGTTAGTTGTAATCGACGATTTTTCAGTTTTTTGTTGATTTTTATTTGATTTATATATTTTTTGCTGCAAATTTTTAGTTGATGTTTTGCCCTTTTTTGTTGATGTTCTGCCATTTTTTTTGGTTTTTTATAATTTTTAGTTTGATGATCATTTTGATTTTTTGCATTTTTTTAAAAAAATAAAAAATAATTGATTTTTTGTATTTTTTGCAGATTGCAGTTGGCAGGAAAATATTGGGATAAAATTGAATAAAAAAGTCTCTGACAAAATATTAGTAACAGGTCCCTGTAAAATTATTAGAGATAGATCCCTGTAAAATTATTAGAGATATGTCCCTGAATCTAGAATATTTTTAGAATTGCATAAAGGCCCTTGACTAAAAACCATCTCTTTTGTTATTAGTATGATGATTAATAGGGTGGTTTGACAATTATTTTTTATTTATTGCAATGAAATACCTACAATTTTGAAAATCTTTTAAAATGAATTTCAACATATAAATAATTATAATTCAACATGAGTCCATCTCTTGAAAGACGGTCTTTCCATAAGTTATGGAAAAATCAAGGTTTAAAGTGTAAATTAGAAGAAATGAAGAAAAAAAAATTCGGGTTGCATGAACTGGGTTATAAAATTTATAACTACTACATTTTTCATAATAAAACTTTAATATTTCAACAAAGACCTTTTACCTTTTATTATTCTAATTAAATCCCGTCTTTACATAAGTCTATGGAAAAACCGTCTTTCCCAAAACTTTACCCAGCATTAAACTTATAAAAATATTTTTTTAATGATTAATGCAATCTCAGTCTAAAAGAAAACCTCCTCCGTTAATAGATATTTTTTTTACTAAATTTCATTAAGGAAACCTTCTCTGATAATAGTTTTTTTTTACTAAATTTCATTGAAGGCTTTACTTGTGACACAAATTATTCTTGTGCCAACTGAAATTACCCTCCTAACTTTTTAGTTAATCTCATTTAAAGTTACAAAAATATTTTTATTATTTTTATGTTATTCATAGTTAAATCACTCTCCCACTCTCTACTCAATTATATTATTATTTTATTTTAATTACTATTCATAAAAGGAAGAGTCTCATGTTAGAACTATTAATGGTCAGACCAATTATGAAAAAATCTCGTTTCAATAATTTTTATGGTAAAATTATAATTACTTACATATTGCAATATATATATATTTTTAAATTAAGTAATAGGAACCTCGTTGCAAAAAAAAAAAACTCAAATCACCTCACTAGTTATATCAATTATAAAATAACTTCATCCAACAGTTAGTCATTCTAAAACAAGACTCTCCATTCATAAAACTCATTTTCATTATCCCACTAAAAGTATTGAGTCCGTCTCTTGAATGACAGTCGTTCCATAAGTCATGGAAAGATCAAGGTTTAAAGTGCAAATTAGAATAAATGAACATAAAATATTCTGGTTGCATGCATCGGGTTATAAACTTTATAGCTACTACACGTTGCATAATAAATTTTAAATATTGCAACTGAAACTTTTTACCTTTTATTATTTTGATTAAACCCCGTCTTTCCATAAACCTATGGAAAGACGGTATTTCCCAAAATTTTCCCAAAATTATTTCATCATGTTTTACTCATTTTAATTAGACATACCACAAATTGTATCTTGAAATGGAAACATACCACAAATTTTATCTTGAAATGAAAAAAAAGGAAAAAGAAAGAAAGAAACAAATCTTGAAATGGAACGTGACATCCTAAAATTTTAATTTTAGTTCTTTTATATACTAGATATAAAGTAAATTAAATTTACCTTTTATGTATCTTTATCTATCAGCTATTCAACCTTTCAAAAAGAAAACATGTTAAGGAAAAAACTATTTCATCTATTCCTCCTTAAACTTCACTGCATTTTTTTATGTCCCTTCTTAAGTTTTTCTTTTATTTTAGGCAACGCGTAGTAATTATATGTCTGTAACCCGATTAATATAACCTAAAAATTTTATTTTAGTTTTTTTTCTAATTTATAATTCAATTATTGATTTTTTTCATAATTTATATAAAGACAGTTTTTCAAGATACATACTTCATAAATAATTATAATCCAACCTTCAAAATTATAAAAATAAGTTTTTTCATAATCGCTCTAACCAGAGACTTCCCAGAATTTATTATTTAATTATTTATTTTAATTTTTCATTTGGATAAACGACAATTAAATTTTGGATTAACTTCAAAAACAGTCAGAATTAGATAATAAACAGGATTAGTTTGTTCTCTCCGCCGCATTGCAAGGGCCACTGGTTTGGCCAGGTTGACAACTGTCTAATAATATTGGCAATTTGGGCCCGCTTGGCGTTTTATCAAAGTAATCTAATTTGCTTACTTCCTCTGATCCAAGTCAAATTAAAATTGCACATTCATTTTTTAACTCTATTATCTATTAAAATTTAACTATATATATTTGACTAGATATATGAACAATAATATTATCATATATATTATTGTTGAATTCGTTCTAACAAATAGTTTCTAAATATCAATTTTTATTTGTCATTATTATATATCAGTTAACATATTAATGGTCAAACATGTTTATTAAACTGTGTACTCCCTCCGTTTCACTATATTTAACACACTTACCATTTTCATATGTTTCTCTAATATTGTCACATTTCCTTTTATGACAAAAAGTACATCATTCGCAACCACTCATTAAACTTTTTTACTCTCCTCACTCAATTACCTCCACACATTTTCACTTGCAAAAAAATAACAGTTAAACCTATGGTGTCAAACGTTGAGAAATGGAGGGAGTAATAATAATTGCTATGCAATTTAAGATGAGACAGATGGAGTATTATATATTAGTAATCTAATTTTATTATTTGGTGTAAAATGTTTGGAAGATCCTCAATTCCTTTGAAAGTCCAAATATAACCCTATTTCTTCAACAACAAAAAAATTGCAGATATACCCAAGGCTGGCCAAAATATATAAATTTATATCCGACTGCCCGCTTAGATTAGCGAGAAAACGAAACTCTGCCTGCTAACATGACTTTGGATACAACTGCACTTTCAAAACATCGGCGTTACATATACACATACCAAAAAATTGTGGGTTAAATAAGCATTTAACTCCATTATTTATGTGTTTGGTAGTGTGTTTGGCATTAAGTTATTTTGTTAATAAAATTAAAGACTTTAAATTATGTGATAAAGTATATAAATGACCTTATTAAATTGAGAAAGCGCAGATTTAACGCGGTAAAATTTGAAAGTGTAAAACAAATCCAAAGTTTTGGTAAAACTGTGCAGTTATACCCATTTTACTCAATTTCAGTGTTGACTCAAAAAGCCAGCAATTGACCAAACATAAAAATACACAAATAACCCTAAATTTAAAAGTGAAAATTTAAAGACCATTTTCCCCCTACAGTTCTTCTTCAAACACACCTTTGCCGCTCCACCGCCGGACAAGAACCACGCCATCGCGAAGATGAGTTTCCGAGGAACCGTCATAATAGCTCCCACAATTAACACACTCGTCGCTGGCCTCACGACACCGCCGCCGCTCCAGAAACCCCACACCAGCCCCTAACCCCTAGAAACCCACCCATGGTCTCGCCACTAACCCGCCCATAAACCCATCCCGGACCCGCAGCTAGCCCCGCCACATATCCTCCCTCCGCCCAAAACCGATTCGTAGACAAACCCGATTAGCAGAAATAGTCTGGAACCATGGCACGACGGCGGATCAAATTCGTCGTCGTCAGTGGTAGATTTAAAAAAATCCAATTTGAAGATCGGATTGAATTCATCAGTGGCGAACGACCTGAAGCCATGGCGACAAAAACGAGAACTGGGGTAAAATTCAACGACGGGAACAACCTGGAGCGGATTGAAATTGGGACTTGGAGGCTGGGAGGAGAGGAGATGAGTCGGAGGAGATGAGAACGGGAGGCTGGGTGAAGAGGAGATGAAAGGTTATCTTTTCTTTTAATCTTTAATTTTTAATTTTTTTAACTCAATGGTATTATGGTCATTTCACCAATTCTCAGCCAATTTGATTGTTGACATTTTGGCTAAATCTGGGGTTAGATTATCACTTTTAGATTTTATAAGGTTATATCTGCACTTTCAAACAAAATATAGGATTAAAAACGCATTTTCTCTAGTTATTATCCTTGTAAGAAATCGATGTGAGATATATCTTTCAATCTGGTTGCTCGATGGCGAACGGTGATTTTGCAAGGAATTTGAGCACTTGGAGGCAGTAGGCTTGAAGGACGGCGGATGGCAGATAGCGGGCGGGGATATCCCTCTAGTTCTTGGAGGCATCAAGGATTTTGCAAGGAATTTGAGCAAAATTAGGTTGGAGCTGGAGGAGAGAGAGAAAGAGAGGCAGGCTTCGTTGCTCACGTCGGCAATCGAAGATGGAGTGATGAAGAAACTGAAAGAAAATGACCCTTGATTTGGAGGAAGGTGGCGGGAGAAGCAGCAGAGGGAGGGAGGGAAGGAGGGAGGTGGGATGACCAAATGCAAACTGCTAATTACGTTGACACGAACTATATTATAAACATCTTATCCACCACGAGAAGGAGTCTGATGTTTTGAGAACATTGTTACCGCGTTGAAGAGGAAGCTTACCAAATGTTTTGCGAACGTTTGGTGGGGAAGCTTGGATAAGAGGTATGTACACCCAGTGACGGAACCAGGACCTCATGCTAGGGGGTTGAGAAGGAGTGCAAACAAAAATTGAACGCAGTGGCGGATGACGATGGCGTCGCGGCGGCGGAAGACGCAGGTCGGCCGGCTGACTAGGAGGCGGGAGGAGCGGAGAGTTGCGTCGTGATGATGTGAATTGAATTAATGTGATTATTCCTCCATTGCCTACTGGAGCCGAGCATGCAACATGTTAGAATTTAGGGTTAAAATTTATTTTGGATTGGGCCGATTTGGTTCAGCCCAAAATTCCTTATTTTTTGCCCAGCACCCTACCAAAATGACGTCATTTTAGTAAGGGCAAAACGACGTCGTTTTGTTAAGTTAGGCCAAAAGGTCACGGGTTAGTAAAACGACGTCGTTTTACTAAGAGCAAAACGACGTCGTTTTGTAAAGTTAGCCCCAGAAAAAACAGGGACTTCATCTTCTCCGGTTGCGCGTCGGTTTCTGGCCTCTGCAAATTTCTCAAGGGGGCAGGAAACCATGGATTCTGGCGGCCCTTAGCCATAATTTTCGGGCCGCCGGATCCTAGGGGTGGCGCCAGCACCCCCTCGCCACTCCCCGGTTCCGCCACTGTGTACACCGGGAGAAAATGTGTGAATCCAAACATGTTTATGAATGGAAGAACAAAAGTGGTTGCAACAAAAGTGGTTGCTTCAGTTTTGAACGGTAAGTACAGAGTGGAGAGTTTACTGAAAAATGGGCTGCAACAAGGTAACCCAACTACCGAAGAAAAATTAAAATTTGAAGTGGCAAGTTAAATCAAGAAAACAGATTAAGATTCACCAACGTTGCAGAAGTAATAATTCGTACGAGGATACCAGAATGTGTGGAGCAAGATGAAGGAGGTAGAGTCATCTGGACGGCTTCTCCACAAAGGAGGAGGAGAAGAAGAAGAAACCATAACGGTTGCTTGCAGCGTTGAAACTAGGGTGAAGCAACAAAGCTAACCGGCTGAGAGAAGAACCAAAGAATGAGTGCACATGTTGCCAAAAGCAGTGGGATGAGTCCTCTCAAGGTTCTCCTTCTTCGCATTAGCCGGCGACATGTTCACCGGAGGAGAGCTCGCCGTCCGGTACATTGCGTTACTATGGCTTGAATGAAACGAGTGCACTGGCAGCAAGGATGTGAGAAGTGACGACCTTTGCTTTCTGATTAATATTGCTGGATTCATTTGACTTTTTTTTGGATGATCGACAAATCTTTTCGATGTAATTAATGGATGTGCATGTGATCAACTCGTCTTGATTAAGTTATACTTGCACTGAACTTGCAATTCTGGATTAATCTATTATCCCTATAATAATATACAGTAGAGATTATAGGTTCAAGTCATACCACTACTAAAAGTATAGATTTAAAACAAAAAAATTATATTGAATTTCCCATGTTTTTAGACGGTGTCGGTGACTGCAAGTTGTTTTTGAATATGGATGTGTCAAACTGAAGTATTTTCAGGAGGCGCCTCCGACTATTCAAATGAAGGGAATTTCAATTTTCATTGAATTTCAATTGATTCAAGTGGCTGTGTCTGCCAATTAAATCTTATCAATGGAGTGGGATGTTTGAATTTAAGTTGGTTGATTGTATGTAATTTAATATTTTAATAAAAGTTTTATTAAATTATGCCCTACCTTGTATAAACTATAAAGTGTCTTTGATCATAATTAAGAATGGCTGATTAAGAACGCACTTCTACTAAATATCTGTGGGGGAAAAAAGTGACATTGTTGGTGTTGGGTTTGTATCGCAAACGTTAGGATTTAAAACCGTCAATATTGTGGTGTGGTGTGGTGTGGTGTGGTGTGCAGTGCACAGTGGAGATAAAGTCATGAAACTACCACGGCTTTAGGAAAGAAAAAAAAAGATAACTTCAAAATTGGAAGAGTTCGGAATATTAGAAAAGGCTAAAGATCAACTCAAAGACAAAGCCACTAGATCACTTGATTCTCTCATACACAACATTTGGAGCAGTTCCAGTCTCCAATTTAGAGCCCCAGAAAAAGAAGGCATCCCCAACTCCTTTTAGCATTCAACTACAGCAAGATTTATAGATGGGACAAGAGGGAGCCGATGATGTTCTGTGCCAATCACCACAAACACGCCACCAAAGAGAACTGCTCGATACACCTGAGAAGCAACACATTAATTTAAATTAGTCAGTTTCAGAGTTAATGAGAATAGGTTAGTGATTCAACGATAACTCAGCTTTTCATGATAATTTATGAACATCGGCATAATCTACAAGTACGTGATATTGAAATGCATGTCACCTGGGTAGGTCTTGCAGCAGCCTTGACCTCATTCGATGTGGTACTTGTTTTTGAAATGCGGAAGCAGTTTTCCAGAAGAATGTCTCATCTCGGTGCCAAATTCAATCTCCATGAGTCGATGGTTTTCTTGAGAACGCTCCATCTTGACATGAATTATCAATTCATCCCCCTTATCAACAGTCACAGGAGGATGCAAGAGGAACACCTGACCAAGATACAGAATTGGAATTTTCAAGGTATCTTGAAAGAAATCAATATTGTCAAAGCAGTTATATTTTAGGATAAAGTAGAGGTATATTGCAGGAGAATGGGAAGGATTGTCAAGTGTGCAACACAAGATATGTCCAAATTGCTTCTAAAGCTGAAGTTCACTGCATCATGATCTAAAAAACTGTGAACGGTGACAGTCAGCCAGGTTATAATATAAAGCCTTTAGGGATGAAAATATCAACACGACGTCCCAGAACATCAAAGATGGTGATAATAGTACCCCCTCCCATATTCAGAGTCACATTTGTTGAACTAAAATAGGATAAAAAAATTAGACCATAATTATGGGACGGAGGAAGTAACAGAGAGAAATTGAAGCTTGATATTTAGAACAGATTGAAGCTTGATAAGAGAAGCATGTAGACAAGAAGAAAACTGCCCAGTAGATGGAAACTGTGGGCTAATAGGACATTAAGCCAGACATTTATTCAACATTCATCGAATACAAGTTGTTATCAGAAAAGTACCGGGAAGATGGATACAACGCCACCACCTTTATTACACTATGTACAGTTGACTAAGGGTGTGTTTAGCAGGGTTTATAAGTGATTTCCTTATAAGCTAAGCACATTTTTAGTGTTTGGTCAACTCCTAAAAAAGTGTTTATTTAAGCATGAGCTATTTTTGGGGCAAAGCAGAAACTGGTATTCCCCAGCTTTCAAAATAAGCCAAAATAGGCTAGCTTTGCTTATAAGCACAGTTGTGCCGAACACACCCTAAGCAAGAACAAGATGAAATCAGTTGTAAAATATTGGAAATATTATAAAAGGAAAAGAAAACCAATTTTTGAGATTGAGCCTGAAGCTAAGTTGCACCGGTACGATTCTGGGTACGGGTACGGGTACAGGATTCGATAAATTGAAAATTAGGGGGGTACAGGTACGAAATGAGTACGATTATAAATAAAAATTTAAAAAACATATATTAATTTTATTATTAATAATTAATCATTTATGAATCAAAGATAATATGATTTTATATTGTAAACAATTTAAAGTAAATGAAAA
>JAULKM010075022.1:0-11807 GCA_032355605.1 Rubia tinctorum
CCGCTAGCTCGTTTTCCGACTGGGGATTGGGTCATGTCGGAACAACCTGTGCAGCTTGAAGACCTGCAACATGCCATATCCAAGGTTGTACACATGCGTGATTATTAATATATTTAGTCACCCATAATTGAATCATGGAAACTTTGATATTTTATTGTTACTTATGCATCAATACTACTTTATAGTCGGAATTAATAATTGGTCACTTGACACGAAGGGAGTATTTTTTTGGTTATCTTAAGATGGAGGAGTGTGTGAATTGGTTGTGCATAAATGTTTACTGCTTTTTGTCTGTGGAATTTCTCTGAGAAGTTGTTTGTTTTATCCAGATTGGTGATTTTTCTGATGACAATCGATCAGGAATCAATCGTTCCCTGCATCGTATAAGTGCTATCAGGAACCGTAAAATGCAAGTTATAGGTCTTACTTGCCGCGTAGGCCGGGCTGTGTCAGGAAGTGCTGAAATGCTGCGAGACTTGGTTGAAGAGGGAGGTTCGATATTGGTTATAGGCCCCCCAGGAGTTGGCAAAACAACCCTGATCAGGTGTGGCGTTTTTCGATTTGATTTGATGTTGGATGGTGACATACTACGATCACATAGCATCGCTGCATTAACAAATGCTGCTAATTGTTGTAATCTTTGTATGGTATTCTAGTATTAATTTGCGGCTTCTGTGTAAGGCTCTTAGAATCACAACAATAGAAGCAATACTGGTTGAGTTTCTAGATTCATATACACCTTTCTTTTTGTTGAAATTTCACTTGCAATAGTGACAAGTGTTTGTATTCTGGCAGGGAAATAGCAAGAATATTGGCGGACGACCAGTCCAAACGCGTGGTTATTGTTGATACTTCCAATGAGATTGGAGGGGATGGAGATGTCCCTCATTCTGGAATAGGTCGTTCTAGAAGGATGCAAGTCCCGAATGTTAGCATGCAGCACAATGTAAGTGGAGCTAGATCCCCAGGGTTCACTTTCGTATTTCGAATAGTTTACTTGGCTTTCTCTCTTCACGGGTTTCATTCAACTCCCATCTGAACCTGTATAGGTGATGATTGAGGCAGTTGAAAATCATATGCCACAAACCATCATAATTGATGAAATTGGAACTGAGCTCGAAGCTCTGGCTGCTAGTACAATTGCCCAGAGAGGAGTCCAGCTTGTTGCAACTGCACATGGAGTGACCATTGAGAGTATAATAAAGAATCCATCTCTGCAAATTCTTGTAGGGGGCATTGAGGTAAATTCCTTTTTCTGTGTAATCTTGCAATTTCTGGTTTACATTTTCCAGTTGATCTGCTGTGTTTGAACTTTGTTCGTTAGGATTTGATGATCGGGTGATAATGTATTAATTTTCAACACGTTGTAATCATCTAGAATGTCAAATATTAAAATTTTCTGATTCATCGGTGCAATGTGTTTTATTCTCTTGGAAAATAGAGTGTGACTTTAGGTGATGAGGAAGCAAGGAAAAGGAAAGTCCAGAAAACAATTCTCGAGAGGAAAGGACCTCCTACATTTACATTTGCAGTAGAAATGATATCAAGGACTGAGTGCAGGGTCTATCATAGACTGGATGCAACGGTGGATGCCATACTTGCTGGTACTCTTCTTCTGCTAGGATTTTATTATCTTTTTTCCCACTTAAATAAAACCTGTAGATCTAAAGTTTTTGATGTAATCCTCATATTGACTAAAACCATTTTTGAACTGTAGGGAGGTCTCCATTGTTTGAAATTCGTCAAACAAATGATGAAGCCTGTGATTCTTTGAAATCTTCCTCAAACACTGAAAAGGATCTCGTGGAAGACTCAAAGTTGGCTGATGGTCAAGTTGAAACGAACGATGTAGAATCTGGTGACCAGGTCCGAGATCATCATAAAAAGTCCAGGAAATTGGACAGTGAAGGATATGTTAGGAAAAGGGGTTCCCCCATCAGCGTATATACTTACAAGGTATGGTTTTTAGGCTTGAAGCCTTGCCATCATCAATACATTTCATGTCATGTTTCAATTTATGGCCCGAGAATATTTTTGGCCCTATAGAGTATAGAATTATACGTGGTTGTTAGGCCATCGTATGAAATGTACAAGTTACATGTTACTTGCAAAATTTTATCATGTAGCCATGGTTCTACGGGCTGAAGAACTTTGTGACATTTTTCTGCTGTATAGATCCAGGATGCTGATCTAAGTCAAGTAGCAGCTGTCATGGGTGTTGTTGATGAATTAAATGTCGCTGATGACATAGGTGTTGCGGATGCTATACTAGCTTCTAGCTCTGAAATGAAGAAGAATCCTTGGATCCGTGGTATCGCAAAGTTCCACCAGATACCCATATTTGTCATTAAGGTGATCTTATCATCGTGCTCTTCTGTTTTAATCTACTGGAAATCAAAGATACCATGTATATGTACGGTTTGTTTAATTCCTTTGTTGTGGATGTGCAGTCAAATACAATGGCTCAGATTGTTAAGGCCATCCGAATGATCCTTGGAATGGATTCCTTTGCCTATAAACACGGAGAATTAGTCACGGACACTCTTGACATTGAAATTGACGATGATGCTCCCAAGAGAAATCCATCATTGGAGGAGATCGACGCATTAGAGGTGCAATCACCTCTCCTTTCTAACTTGGTTTCACATTCTGTTTTCTCATCGCAAAGTATTCTCATTCACAATTAGTCAAGCCTCTGAATATCTATGGCCTGCTGTTTTCGGTTTTTACCAGGAGGTACGACTAGCAATTGAATACATTGTGATACCTGGTGGTGAGCCAGTGGAGCTTCTTCCAAGGCGCTCGGAAATAGTAGCGCTACAGCTCGAGCTTGTGAAGAGTTACCAGTTGGCTGCTGAAAATTCGGGGACAGAGTCGAACCCCAGGCTGCAAATCCTTCCTCAGAAGCTCAACAAAAGTGCTTCAAAATCCACTGCTTCGACTCCAGCAAAGTCTGTTGAGAGTCTGACTAGGCTTCCTCTTCTGCCTGAATAGGTTGTATTCAACTCTGTTGAATAATGGTTTATGTAAATTATGTATGTTCTGCCTTTGTTGTATCCACACAAAGTGTGCAGTGTATCTATTGCTTATTAGTTATATACTTTGAAGCTCTTTGATTGATTTATTCACTCAATAGGCTCACCGCGTTGTAAATGAAATTGATTTAATGAAGCACCTGTGCATAAAATGATCAATGATATTTTTTGTCTCATGGCGGTCTGCCCATGCTAAATTTAGAAATTTAAATATTTTTTTAATATTATATATTTATATTTTCATATTCAAATGTACATTATTACTTGTTTTAAATTTTAAAATACAATATTTTAATTTTATAAAAAATTATAACATTTAATGTAAAAATTACAGTCCATAAACTTATTGAATTACCGCATTTCTTGACACCCTCTCTTCTTCTTTAGTTACCTACTCTCCACTTCTCATGCAACTAATTTTAATATTCCCTTTGTCCCAACTTAAAAACTGCAGAGAGAAGGAGGAAGTTTCAAAATTTCACCAACCTTGAAATGACTACATTTTCCTTCTGCCTTCTACCTTCACCAGCATCCACTGAGGCCCACCACTACCACCACCATCGCCACTATCCTCCGCCACTGAACAATTAGCCACAATAATCACCAACATAATAAATTTTCAACAATCACAATATTCCCATTACAAATCCAAACCAAAATTTACAATAAATTCATCAACTCACTTGGCCACTTTACCCCATCACAAATCAAACAAATTCAACCTTCGTCAACCTCACCTCCTCTCGTCGATGTGCTTGTCTCCTCCCGTTTGGTGAAAAAATTCGTTAACCAAAAAAATCCCTCCCGATTGGACCAGAAGACCCACCAAATTCCACCAACTACGCGACTCGATTTTCTTGCTTTTCTTCCATGGTGAAAAATTCGAGCATGGCCATTTTCTCCCACCAACTACTCGGCCCACCAAAAGTTTGTTCTCTGGCTTTTCTTGCACAATAAATTAGCCATCGGCGCTCGAGAGCACCAGGGATTTGGAGAGGGAGACTTGGGTGGTAGAGTGGGAGAGATGGTTGAGGGAAAGGTTTGAAGCGGTGGTTGTGGCGGAAGAGAGGTTTGAAGCAGCGATGGTGGCGGAAGATAGTGTGGTGGCAGATTTATGTTTGAAGAGAGATTCGGTTTACATTTAGGGTGGGGCAGAATTAGGATTTTGTGTAATTTGGCCCAATTGGGCCAGTAGAATCAGAATTTTATTTGCAAATTTAAATTTTTAGTAAGGGCTTTATTGTCTTTTCAATATAAAATTCTATTGTAATATTTCTGAAATTGAAAAGTGTCAACTTATGATTGGACAAGCTAAAAAGGAAAGTGTGTAGGTTATGCTGGGACCCGGGGGGTATGACCGTTTTCTTCTTTTCGTATTACTCCATCTGTCTCACTATAAATGCATACATTTTATATTCGTACGTTCCAACAAAATGACATATTATAAACTTTTTTCATTTTAGTAAAATTCTAGCATCCAAAATTATATAAATATCTTTACTCCATTTGTTCCCGCCCAAATTGCAGAGAAAAATTTGAGGGACAAAATTCGAATATTAAAAGGTACCTTAAAATCTGGTCATAAGTGATACATTTTCAGTTTTTCGTCAGGATGAACAATAACAAAACAGTAGTCACTATTCAAATTTTGACTTGAAAAAAATATGTTTAGACTCTTATTTTTTCCGTCGAATTTTCAACTTTTGGCTCCAAAATTTAAATTTGGAGCCAAATAAAATATAAGTACCTTACAATCAAATAAAAAAATCTGGAAAAAAATTCTATAAAAAGAATATTCATTACGCAACACACCAAAACACTAAAGGCTCAAAAATCTCTCAGAAATTAAATCTTATGCTAGTTCTTATAACTGGCCATGTTGTTGCTAGATCTCTTTCCTTCTTCTTCTTCTTCATTGAGTTTGGTCAAAATGTTGTGATGGTTGGCCGACATTTCATAGACCAGTAAAGGCATGTGCTCGCTGTGTTTCTACTTCAAAATGTAAATTGTGGAAAAATTCGCAAGGGCAAAAGGGTTGAGGCAATAGGCAGATGGGCTATATTACTCCAAGTTGTGAGTCTAATATGGGCAAGGGTCAAGGAACATCTGCAGAATGACGAGGCTGTGAATGTAACGTCTAGGCATCACGATCGTGAACTTGCAAAAAAAACCATTGACCTTAAAGCTCTAATTACATTGCCATTGAGCTCCAGACGGACCTGCAGGAGTACAATAGTTGGGCTGCAAGTTAGCAAGAGTACAATAGATAGGGTTGTGATGAGCAAAACGATTAAGAGCCATACTAATGCAATTCATCCATGCCTAATTGTGGAATTCAAAACACAAAGGCTGGAATGGTGAGAGGAGGGAAGATGAAAGTGAGAGAGTGTTGAAAAACATGAGGGATTGTTGAGGAAGACTCTAGAGTTGAAAGGAGAAGATAAGACTTGAATGAGTGGAGCGTTGGTGTGGGTGGGAGGGTGGGTAATAATGCAGCGTAGGGAAGTGGGCGAATAAAGCAATGTAGCTTTATATTAAAGGGCATTTTTGGGGCTATGAACCACATGTTGGCTGAGCTTACAAGCCAACTCAAACCCAGCCTAATTAGCCAAACCCTAATCGTCATTAAATCAGTGTAACATTTTGAAATTTTAGGGGTTTTTGGTCATTTCATTCCCGGTCAAATGGCCATATTGGGTAAGTTCTGATTTTAGATAATTTGTGGTGGAACAGCCCAATAATGTAAGTGGGTAAATTGGGCTAGGACATGCGTGATACCAAATATAGAATTTTTGTGAAATACTATTAGATTACATGACCCATAAACTTGAAATTCATATAGTTGGGCCTAAGAATTGATCAACCACAACAATTTGGGCCCTAATTATTAATTATGCAGCCTCTGAATTAAAAAAACTAAAACAACGTTATTTCCTAGGATTCCCCTCATCCTGACAAAATTCTTCCTCATTGAATAGTGAATACTCCAACCATTCATCACTTGGGGGTTTAAATGCGAGTACCCACATGAATTGGTAGTTAAAATGTGTCTCGTAATTCAACCAGGAAGAATCAGATATTTGTAAGTGCTGGTACCAGATTATTCGTGCGGGATAACATGATACCCAGTGACCCATTCAAGGTTACAACTCTTGAGATAATTATAATTTCACCATGTTATAATAACTGGTATTAGTGCAAGAAAATAGTACTCTAAGAATAATTTCACTCTATTATATGAAATGGTTCGGAAAGGTTTAAAAATTTTCGTATGAAATTGGTAATAGAAAATGAGACAAAATAATTCAATTGGACCTACTTCTAGTAATGAGAGAAATCTACAATTGATATATCTCCATCATCGACCAAACATTTTTCAAGTTAGATGTTAGTAATTTGGAGGAGTTTGGGAGAATGGGAGTCTAGGGTTGGAGTTGTGGGTGCAATGGGAGATTTTGGGCTGAAAGGGAAAGTCGAAACTCGAAAGGAATAATTGGAAATTTGGGCTTGAAATGGTTGAAAATTTGGCTCTTGGATATATGTAGATGATGGTGCATAGGGTCACAGGTAAAAATAATGAGTAGCCGTAATAACATTGACAATTGGGCTTGCCTGGCCCAATTAAGTTAAAGAGTAATCCAATGAAAACCCTAGGGTTGCTAGAGTATACATGCTCAAATATGTCTCATATTACAACCCTATGCTATATTATTCCTTATTACACATATTAAGTCTGACTTTACTATCAAAGAATCTCCCCGGGGACAACTCCAGGGGCTTTGTTTTGCAGGTCACAATAAAGGGATAGGCGGCGCTGCTCAATCAGGTTTTTAGTAGCATCATTAGACCACATTATTTAATAATTAATATTATTTAGATATGGAAAATTTAGACTCGTTAGTAAATATGTAGAAAAATATTATTAAACATTAATATTAAATAAATAAATTTAAATGTTACCGGGTATCCCGAGTACGCGAAAATAGCATTTTGTGGACCGGACTCAAATTCAGACCCATTAAAATGTATAATTTCTGGGCCAAGAACCTAGTCCGAATAAATAAAAAAGTAATAGAATATTTTGTCCAGGGTCGGCGGCTCGACGGATCGGATTATTTTTAACACCCTTACTTATCGCCCCTTCAGCCTAACCAAAAAAATGCATGTGGGAACAACATTGATTGTTGTCTTCAAACACATGATAAGAAGTTGAGGAAATGAAATACATTTTATTCATTCTCTTTTCTCTTTGCTCAATTAACTCTCAAACCTGAGTTCTTTTAGAAAACCTAAACTATGACACGAATAATTCCACTAACCCATTCCCACCACCTCATATACGTAACGTTATGATTCAACCCTAGTAGGTTTTAAACAATTCACTAAATGACGATGAATATTTGCCCTCCTTTTTTGTTCCTTTTGGCTCACCGTCGAATTGGACGAAACTTATATATTTCAACTTGTTTCTTGACTTCCAACCAGTTGACAATGTCTTCCAATCATTGTTCAAAGAAACCCTAGCCCATTACCTTGCACGTATTCAAGATTCGGAAGAAGGAACAATGATTTTTTCTAGTTTCAAAAAAAATGCTTTCGAGTCTAGAAGCTTTGTCATTCTTTGGTTACGCCTGAGCATAGGTGAGTTCATCGAATTCGACCTACCCGTGAGACGAGGAGGACCACCTTCCGGAAAAGGTCATTGCATTGCAGCGCGTGATGGACAATCGAGACCAGACACTGCTGGCAGCGATGTCTCCTTGGTAGCTGAACAACCACTGTACAACGAAAGAAAGGTACAGTTGATGTGGTGCAATCTATTATCCTTTTATTTTCCATAGAGTTTTTTTGTTAGGCTGGTAGTGTCTTCACTTTGATTGTGAATTTAAAGGGTCGTTGGGCCTACGAGAATGAAGTGGTTCATCCTCGAAGTGGTGTTGTCGGAGACTGCTTGGTGGAGGTGGTGTGGTATGCTACTGCAGTTGCATTACCTGGTGTTACCTCTTGCTTGTACTGAATATTGGTTTTTAAATATTATTTATGATACGGCTCTTAAAACACCCAGCAAACGCCTCATGATATTTGAACAAATGACATCTCAGCTGGTAGATGGTTAGATATTAACATTTTCTAGACTATATGTGGAACATGTGCATATTAAACAATAACTTTACTTAAAAACAACAGTGTTGCAGTATAACCATGTGCATTTTTTTACATGTTTACAGCAAAAATAAAAGCACCAAACACAATCATCTTTAGAAATACCTCATTTGTAGACCCTAGCTTGCATTTGGCTATTCTCCTATTATCAAATGTTTTGACCAATTTTAAATGTTCCCAGCCTTATTATAACTAATAAACAATTGAATGTATTCTTTTGCCAACAGAATATCCACATCTAGGTCTATAGGAAGTATTCACATATGTGCTAGAGCATCTTTCCTTACATGGGGGAATTGGTGTGTCCTTTACATTCATTAATTATGTCATAACTTCTTGTAATGAGATGAAAATCTTGTTGAGAGTTTCAAGCTTCATTTCTTCATAAGCCTTTTCAAGTGCATTCATCAATTCCACAATTATTTTGCATGCCTTTTCCTATTGTAAACTTTGTATAACACAAAAAAAAAATCAAAGTCCAAAATGTTCACGCTTGAGGGTTTAAGGAATGGGAATCGATCATAGTTTGAAAAAAAAATTCTAAATTAGCAGCATGCTCGTACTCTAATTCCCTAGACTGGATGCATGGTTTGACATTGTCTTGTTGTAGATAAAAATATTTCGACGCATTACTTGGCCACTTCCATTTGATAGATGCAACTTGTTTGATAAGGCGGCCCCTCATTTATGTATGCCCAACTTGGAATTTTGTTTTAGTTTTGATAGTTTCTTTAGGCATGTTCCTATTTTTCTTCTCCGTTGGAACCTTGTCAACAAGGTGAAAATTTCCTACATTCCCATTATTTCCTATACTAGGCTTAACAGCAACACAAGCAAACATTATTTTGAGTATATAACCTTTATGCTGGCATGTTCTGAGTGGATTTTCCTCTCCGGATAATAGTATGTAATTTGCAGATTTCTCCTATAAATAAAATCATTTGTCTTCCAATTGGACCATGTTGTACATGCCTTTGAATATGACTTTACATGAATATCTCTTAAAAAGTAATTTAGAGCATGCGTAAAAAACCTTGTCTAACTTGTTTGCTTGCCAAAATTAGCTTGACCGTACTGCTATGCTTTTGTAGAAAACCGTATTTAATTAATCTATGAATAGTACTCTTGATGATATTGCACTGTGAATCTACTCTCCTACAGGTTTTCCTTAATAATAGAGAAGTAGCTTTGAATTGCCTCCCAGTCACGTACCTTCATCATTCCAATCATTTCAGATTTTTTGCTTATATAATCTACTGCTCCACTTCTGCAAGCTTTTGTTTAACTCCTAACTAAATATTGCTGACGGTCCACAAACCAATTACCAATCGATCTACTGCCTCTGCCGCCCTGCCAAGGTCAATCCTCATTTGATTCTGAATTACCAAAAGAAACAGAGCAACCGCATTACACTCATCATCGATTAAGTTTTTTGCTTTTCATCGTGTCAGATTTTCATGCTTTATGATGTTATTCTGAGAAATTTTTGGGTAAAGATTTTTTGTAAGGAATATGGATGAGTGGAGAGTGTTTTGTGACTAGCCTTTTTATTTATGTACTGAGTAGGTAGTTCAGAAGTAGCATTTGTAGACCTTTTAGACCTTTTAGAGTATTTTTTCTCAAAAATATTGAGGACTTTACCACATTTTTCTCGGATCGAGCCACTTGGTCAATTTTGGAAGGATAATTTGTTTGGCTGTAAAGATATTTAATTCATTTCAGTTAAAGTTTTTTTAAAAATATCTGCTGAAGTACTGCAGATAGGGATGATTATGGGTCCAGAACCGACCCAGACCCACAAGGTCTGGATCCATTGGGTAGGGTATGGATCCAAAAAATTTAGACCTATAGAGTCTGAATCTGGGTCTAGATTTTAAAATACAAGTTTCGGTCTAACATATTAAGACCATACCCAACCCAAACCCGACTCGCAGACCCATATAACCCAAACTATATACTCTCTCGTCTCACTAAAAATTGCTTAATTATTTTTTCACGGTTTTCAATGATTATGTTTAACCGTTAATATCTCTAACCACACATAATAATTTCACATAAAAATTTAATAATTTGAAAATATATCTTAAGACAAATCTAATAATATCTCATATGATATTATATATATATATATGTTGAAATTTAGAGTCAAGATTGACTTTGAAAAAGAAATTAAGCAATTTTTAGTGGGACAGAGGGAGTATATAATTTTACTCTAATTTCTATATTACTTTAATATTCTCTCTATATTTTTATTTTTAATATAACAAATATTATGTATTTTATATTTTTTCTTTAAAAAATAATTCATATACACATTGAACTTGAATTATTTGTATTTAAGATAATATATATTTTATTTATTGAAGAAAACAATTAGAATATTAGACCCATTTAGGATTCAAGAACCGTTTAGACCCATCGGGTTTGGGTATGGGTAAAAGATTTTCATACCCTACAAATCATGGTCGGGTATGAATCTATCTAAATTTTTTAGGGTTGGGTCTAGGTCTTATTAAACCTGACCCAGACCCGACCCATGATCATCCCTAACAGTAGATGATGTCAACAACTTTCCATACCCCCCAAATTCACTGGACCAATTCCTTCACACCATCCTGCATAAAATGTTGGGATAAAAGTAAATCCGTCATTTTTTAGGGACAGGGGGAGTAGAAAAAAGTTGAATGTTTCAAATTACCTTTTTTTACGTGGACCCTTACAACTTTATTTACATTTAGGTTTAAATTGTGCATTAGTAAAGGTGAGCCAAACACAACTTACTGATGGGGTTTTGTGAGTAATAAAGGTAGAAGAGGCGTCGAGAGGCTAAGAATAAGGTGGAGAAGGAGATGAAAGCCAAGAAATGGAGAATGTGGTGGGATGGGATAAGGTAAATATACCAAAATGAAAAAAATGGAAAAAAAAATGGAAAAAAATGAAAAAAAGGGAAAATAGAAAAAGGAAATCTACCCAAATGCCCCTGAAAATGGGATTAGCAGGAATAATAATAAAGATCATACTTGAAAACTACATTCAAATTTTATTATGACCCACTAGTAAGGAGTCACCGCGCGATGCGCGGTGAGTTAGATAACCAATTATAATAACAATTGTTATCAATTTTTGACGACTGGTATCAAAGTTTAGCTATGTGATGATTAGTAATAACCTCCGGGACTGCCATTCAGCTATAAATTTCATATCCCAATCGTATGAATAGTGTAAGACGCAATACAAATTGAAAGGTTATACAAAATATTTTCTTAAATCTTTAAGCAGCAAAGTAGTAATTTTACATGTCACCCGAATACATCATAGACTATTCCAAACTATAAACATATGCATGTTAATTACATGATTTTCAGCAATTCACAAGTTTGCAAAAGCGTTTATGGTAAATTACAACATATTCCGTAAGTAACGAATTGTATTAACGATGTTATGATACTTTTTTTATAATACTAAATTATTTGATGATAAATGAGAAAGAAATGAAGTTGTGAGATAGACATAAACGGTAAAACAAAGAGACTTTTATTTAAGCATGTTGTTAAAAGCTGTGTAAATAAACATATAATTACAAAGTCGAAGCAATGTGTGGATAATTGG
>JAULKM010075043.1:0-11806 GCA_032355605.1 Rubia tinctorum
TAGCAATCTTACCACAAAATGATTACAAAAGAGATGTTAAATGCTCCGGAAAACACATGCATTTGAGGTCAGATCAGAGTTGCTGGAAGTAATACGGTCTAGTGTATTAATTTAAGGATTGATAGCTCTCGCCCATCTTTTTCTACTCATAATGATCTTATTGGATATCTGGGCTGAATCGATTAACACGGGGTGTGGGGGTCGATTACAGGAAACATATCATAATTGATCACTAGGGACTTCTTTTTGAAGACAGGCTCTTCCACATTGTATATTTTCGATAAAACCTTTTATTTTGTTTCTTTAAGGGTTTGGAGAGCCCAATTAATCTCTACCATTCACTATTAGTGGATTTTTATCCTTAAAAAAATAGATCACATTATGTCTTTATTTAAAAAATCACCTTTTGTCTCATATTCATAATAAAATTTAGTATTGGGATTTCAATAATTTAACATAAGCGTATAATACTCCGATTTATCTTATAACATCTGAAAATGATTTGAAAGTCAATTACTATAACAAATTTATTTAATTAAGTTAGTAATTTTATTTATGAAAATCATGAGCTTAATATTATATGTGATATATGTGGAGAATAAGTCTCAGGAAATGCGACATTTCCATAAGTTTATGGACACTCCGCAGTGGGTTTTACCTTAAATGTTGTAATTTTTTAATAAAATTTAAATATTGTATCTTAAAAGTTAAAACAAGTAATAATATGTATTTAGATGTGAAAATATAAAAATATACAATATAAAAATTGATTTTAAAATTTCTAGATTTAGTATGTAATTTAACAAATGCAGTATATAAGTTAAAAAATAAGTGATCTATCTATAAGTTTATGGACATGCCGCCTGTCATGAGACCCACTCACCAACTATATAGTGTGATAGTTGCCTATATAGAATCAAAATTCATTTTAATTTTAAAGGCCTAGATATACTATAATTTGCATGTAAGGTCTCGTTTTATAGCGACTAATCGTTAGAATGAGTCATCTTGAATTTGATGTAACTAATGAGGTGATTTGGTGTTTTTAATTAATTTTTTAAAATTAAAACATCCACCAATGGTGTATGGGAGAGTTTTATTGGGCTCTCCGAACCCCAAAAACAAACCAAAAGGAGACAGAGTACAATGATCTTCATAGATGGGCCTGCGACTATTTGAACACCTAAAGTGATTCTAGTGATCTTTTTGGATATGTTTCGTGTAATCAATCTCCACCCCACATGTTAGTCAATTCAGGCCAGATATCCAATGAGATCAAACTAGATAAATGCCAAGGCTACAGAGTTCAAGAACAAAATGTATTGTACAGACTATAGAATGGCTCCATTATGTAGCAGATCGGCAGATTACAGCAGCAGATCAACAGATTAAAAGGAGAGGTAGCATTAATAAGCAGGAGGTCAGCAGCAACCAATGTACTCGGTGAAGAACACCAAAAGCAGGAGCACCACAATCAGTAGCAAAAGCAAAAGGCAGGAGCAAAATCAGCAGAGTCAGGAGCAAAAGCAACAACATGTCAGCAGGAGGTGCTGAACCATGAAATATTGAAGTCAAAACCAGCAACATGTCCAGCAAAGGAAGGCATATGAGGCAGCAAAGATAATCCTCAGATTTCCAAAGAATGCACATGAGAAGAGATAGAGAGATAAGATAGCATTGTGCACCAATTTAGAACAGATGATTTAATATATACGAAGCTGATTAGCTTTCTGAAACTCAAAATTAGATTTACTCTTCATCCTCAGACTAGGGATGTATTTTTTATACATTAATATAATTCCTTTAAGTTCTTTTTTCAAGTTATGCCATGAAAGTTCCTGGGAAGATATGTTTTTTGCCTCCTTAGCTAAAAAATCTGCAGCTAGGTTACCTTCTCTCTTAGTGAAGATCATATCTACCATGGATCTTTTTAGAATATCATGTATATTACGACACAAAGAGTAGAGTTGTCAAGGAGCCTTAATTTGATTTGAGATGAACAGGATTGCTAAATGACAGCCAGACTCAATCTGGACAGATTTATTGGAAAAATTCCTTGCTTTTCTAAGGCCTAAATGAATTGTAAGAAGTTCATAATGTAATGGGGAGGTTGCAAGATGATTTTCCACTGCTGTACTAATGAACTCCCCTTTTCTGTCCCTAACAATTAATCCTAACTCTGCTGATAAATCATTTTTAATCCATGAAGCATTTACATTTATTTTGTAATCAGTGGTAGGTCTAGCCAAATTAACTTACTCAGGGGTGATCATTCTCTTTCTTTTGAAGAAAATTACACAATCCCTTATTGTCCATAATTTTTCTTCACTTAAGTCTGCAATTAGTGGTTTAGCTGCTAGGGATTGTTTAACATCAGTCTTAATATTTTTGATCACAGAGTTAGTATTCTAGTTTTCTCCCTCATATGGTCTCTTATTCCTCATTTCCACAGATTCCAAAATGTAGTGATTGGAAAAATAAGGGCCATTTTATTATGAATAATGTTTGGACCTTGGAAAGTGAGATAGAAAGAGATTCTATCCCAAACTGAATTAAAAAACCTATTATTTATGCCAATAATGTTTGTTATGCACAGCTGTCCACGCTGCCGTAACCTAATGACACTCATTAAATAAATGTTGTATAGAATATGAGTTTTCACAATTAATGCATTTGGAAGCAAGAAAGAATCCTTTTTTTATTATCATGTCATCAAAAGGTAGGAGGGAGTTCATGAACCTCCACATGAAAATGGATAACTTCCATGGTATGATTTTATTCCAGACTTGGTTGAGAGAGGCAACTACAGGTCTCCTTTTCCTGAATGCTCTATATGCAGAAGCAGTGGAGAAATTTCCATTTGTAACCGGTTTCCATATAAGTCTGTCTTCATGGTTGGCAGTAAGATCAGCCTCCTGCAAAAGAAGAAAGTCACCGGTAGCCAAGTGAGCCTCCAAGATAGGTAAGTATGAATGTTTATCTCCTATGAACTGGGATATAGAAATATCAGAGAATGAAAGAGTTATATGAGTGGGCCATTTATAAAATAATGCACCATTTCCTAACCAATTGGAATTCCAAAAGCTACTTATTCCCAGACAATATATAACCTGTGAGTGATTATTGAACTCGTAGCTCTATCCTGGATCTTGTGTGTGAAGTGTGAGAAGTGTCACTTAGTAACCACATTAGGTTAGACCACATAGTTTTGTTGATTTGTAGTTTCCACCATAATTTTACAGAGAGAGCTTTAATTACGATAGACAGGTCCCTTATTCCTAGTCCATTTTCATTAATAGGTAAGCAACATTTTTCCCATAATCTCCAATGAAGCTTATGATTTCCCTCATCATTATCCCCCCAAAAGAAATTGGTAGCCAGTGATTCAATTTTTTAAGCACGTGATTAGTTGGTTTAAGCACTGTGAAGATATGGATGCACAGGGAATAGAGACAATGATTAATAAGAGTCAGTCTACCAGCAGAAGAAAGCCACCTAATTTTCCAGTTTGACAATTTACTCTCAAATCTATCTAAAAAGGGGGTGAAGAATTCATTCTTGATCCAACCTTGGAAAATTGGGATCCCTAAATATGTCATTGGAGTTTTGCTCTGGTTGATGCCTAGAATTCTCTTAATCACTAGTAATCTGGCATTGGTTATCTTTTTTTTAATGAAGAATTCACTTTTCTGGTAATTAATGTGTTGACCTGAACCTAATTCATAAGCTTGGAGGAATCTTTTCAGGTTCTTGAGATTTTTAGCTTCTGTAGTAGTAAATAAGGTTGTATCATCTGCATACATGATGTGAGTTGGCTCACAAAGGCCACTTGGGATTTGTTATGGTCTTATTAAACCTACATTAACTACATGCTTAATAGTTCTAGAGAAAGATTCAGTTAAGATATTATTTAAGAAAGGTGAAATGTGACCCCCTTGCTTAATCCCTCTAGATTATTTGAAGAAACCTAAAGGACAGCCATTTATCAAGATAGAGAACCATGCAGCACTTATATTAGACATTATTAAATTGACAAACAGACCATTGAAACCAAATTTAAGAAGTATTGAATTAAGAAAACCCCAAGAAACTCTGTCAAAAGCCTTTTGCATATATAACTTAATGATGATATTAGGGTCTCTATTATTTCTCTTAAGAAATCTGAACAACTCCTGCATGTATATTACATTATCTAATATTTCCCTACCTTTCATGAAAGTCGTTTCTTCACAGGAGATTATCTTATCCTTTAGTGGTTTCAACCTTTCCATCGTGATTTTAGATATAATTTTTTTGATAAAATTAGACAAACTGATTAGTCTGTAATCTGAAAAACTTGAAGGATTTTGCTTCTTGGGAATCAAAGTAATCCAAGTAGAAGCTATAATCTTAGGAATCCTAGTTCCATTTATGATTTCATTGCATGCTCCCAGAAGATCATTCTTGATTATATTCCAACAAAAAGTAAACAATACTCCATTGTAGCCATCAGGGCCAAGAGCACTACTTCTTCCTAATCCAAACACAGCATTTTTTAATTCATCATCAGTTATGTGCTTGATTAATTCTAAATTGTCCTGCACATCAACAAGTGGAGGGATGTTTGTATGAAAAAAATTAGCATATTCTCCTGAGATCTCATTATTAAATTCAGTTAATAGGTTTTAAAGAAAAGAACCCCCTCATTTTGGATGTCTACAACGTCAGAGATCCAGTTTCCATCCTGTGATTTTATTTTATTGATGCTCAATTTTTTCATTTTCTCTGTGCATGTTTTATGGAAGTAAGCTGTGTTAGAGTCACCTTCTTAGAGCCATTTGATTCGAGACTTCTGTTTCAAATATAGTTCATGTTCCCTAATTGATCTAGTTAGGATTGCTGTTTGTTTTTTAAGCTCAATATATGAATGCTCATTTTTGAACCTTTGATACTCCTACTCAGCCAAACTAACCCTCTCTTCAGCCTCCTTAAGGTTTTAAAAAATGTTTCCAAATTGAGTTTTATTCCATTCTTTGATTGTTATTTTCAGCCTTTTAAGTTTTGTCATTAAAACAACCAATGGAGATAAAACATCAATGAATTCTGGCCTAGTTGTCCACATTTCCAGAAATATAAAAGTCTTGGGTTGGGATATTTGGTTATTAAAAACTGTTAGTAACATAGGGGAATGATCAGAACCTGCCCTATTTAAAATCTGTATAGAAGAGTTGGGAAATATATTAATCCAGTCCTGATCAGCTAAACCCCTGTCTAGTTTCTTGAAAAGTGGATCTCTAAGTCTGTTATTTAACAAGGTGAATTGTGATCCTACAGTTTGAATCTCCAGTAAGTTTAGATCATTAATAAAATTCCTAAAGTCGGATATGCTACCCTGTGGAGGAACTTTCCTACCCTTATATTCTGTTAGGTCTTTGATGACATTAAAATATCCTATGAAAATGATAGGAACAGTTTGTAGTGTCTTTAAATCAGACCATAATATCTTCCTCAAATCTCTAGTCTGTTGTGCATAGACAATAGCAGCATTCCAAGTTTCAGAAGTAGAGGTATCAGAGATGGAGCAACATAGAAATTGTAAATTATGAGTAATGTTGGAAATGCTAAAGTTATTGTTCCACAACAGCCAAATTTTATTATTACTACAAGCATTCCAATTTATAAAACCTAAGGTCATACTAAGGATTTTTAAATCATAAATTTGGTGCATTGGTTTAGTCAACCCTAGAATGTCAATTTTATGGATTCTAATGAGATTTTGTAATCTGTGTATTACAGTTCCATATCCTCTAATATTCCAAATCAAAATGTTAGCTATATGTTTGTGTTTAATCATTAGATTGTCTACTTCTTAGGGATGACCTAAGGATCATGTTGATCCCTGTAAAATAATTGTTCCTATGTCTCTTTTTATTATCAATACTCTTTTTATTCAAACCATTTGTGCTGACATCATGATATAACAAATCAGCTTCATTTTAATTATCATTTTCATCATCAATATAGATAAGTTCATCATTAGATTCCATCTGCACCTTTTTAAAAGAGAAATAGGATTCTCTGAATTCTGTGAGTGTTGAGTTCTAGGTAATGATTGGGTAGATGGCATACTTGACCCTGATTCTTCAGTGACATTCAATTGCATAAATTTAAATCTATTGTCCTATGAAAAAGAGAGTGAGTTAGCAGGGATAATGTTACTTGATGTACAGATAAATTAACAAGAGTCAAAAAAGTGTTTTTGAATCATCAGGTCATCTTTGGCAAACTGGAGTCGGGGCTTGGGCTTTGATGACAACGTATGTATCATCCTTGTTTCTTCCTGTGAGAAGAGATCTATGGATGAGTTCTGATGGTGGTGATTTGTAGCTGGATGATGTATCCCAATGATAACTACAACATGTAAATTTTGATCCTTAGTCTGAACTTGATCCATTTGGTCTTGTTCCTGATGTTCAGAATGCACCAACTGATTGGCAGTTTTTGATTGATACATGATCTAGGGAATCTTAACCAATGCAGGTTGGTGATTTACAGCAGCTGACACAGCTTCTTTCTATTTCTGTTGTATTGAGAGGCCTGCGATGTGTTCAACTAATCTGCTATTAGGTTGTACTCTCCTCCATTCCATTCCAGGGGGAAGAGCTACATCTCTGAACTTCCCTTTTTCTCTGATGTAGCTATTATTCCTCACTTTTGGCCTTCTGCATTGCCCAACCTTGTGACCTATCAGACAACAATTAGTACAATATTGGAGTTTCCATTCATACTTGACCTTGCACCATTTGCTATCCTTTTGAGTACCCAATCTAATCCTAAGTGGATGGTCTTGGGTTAAATCCAATTGAACACATAATCTAATCATAGTGGGCCACGTGAACTCCTTAGTTTGCATATCTTCTATCATAGGCAGTCTAAATTGTTCCATAAGGATAGTAGTAGCTTCCTTAGTGAAATAATATGCAGGAGGATTGTGAATGAAAATTTAAACCGGGGCAAAAGGAGCATCCATAGTAATGGAGAAATCAGGTGTCCATTTCCTAAATCTTATAAGACAATCATGAATCCTTAGTTTCCCCCTCATCCAACATAGATTGAAGTCATCTTCTAATGCAAACCTAATCAGGATGTGCCTATTATCCCGCAGGCCTAGCCTCACCCCTCCTTTGAATCCCAAATTAAAGAAGAGTTTACGAAAAATATCATACCAGGCCTTCCAATTCTGAACTTTCCGATTAGTGAGAGCTTCAGCAGAGCCGCCAACCTCTAGACATCAATGTCTGAGAACAGACAAGCCTTACCGTCTTTGAAGGTGGTCGTCAGAATAGGAATTGAGATTGGGCCAGGTGGTTGGGGCCTATGAGTAAGAGGTCTGGATTGAAGTACAGAAGCATAGGTTGCTGGAGGGCAACCTCCGAGCGGAGAAGCTGCCATATGAGTCTGGTAGAATGTGGGATTCCGGCAGGATTGTGACCGTTAGAGACCGGTAACGGCTATGAAAGAGAAGATGTTCGACGTTCACAAGAAAACCCTATGGTATGGTGGCATTCTTTTATCTTTAGATTTTATTCTTCATTGGAAAAGATAACTCCAACTTCCATTAACAAACCCTAAAACATCTTCATCTCTTTACAGGCAATAATAGTTGCTCAATGAAGTACATTAAATAAAATTACCTATTGATAGAGTGTTTTTTAATCTTAATTTTAAAATTTTAAAAATTGTTACTAGTTGATTTTACTCAGTTATTAAAGAATAACATACACGTGCTAAAATTGTACGTATAAAGATCACGTAGGAGGATCTCAAGAAAAATACTTGATATCAAAGCATTATATATGATTAGAAGATAGTAACATGCACAATACATGCACAATACATGAACACACGGATGCTGTACAAATGTTTGTTGCACATTGCATACGAGGATCCACACCTTCATATACCTGTCGTACAAGTCTTGCACTTCAACCAAAAGCCTCACTGATATGGGCAACATAAACCATCCTTCGTGCTCTTTGTAAACTTGAAAAATGCCACTCCCAATAACCGTAGAATACGGTGTCCAAATGAAAACATTTCAACAACTGTTGATAATTGGCCTAAAATTTCAGCATTCATGCCTCCTTAAATTATTACAACGCGCATGTCTTATTTCACCCAATTTGAAGAAATTTTTGTTTGGGCCTGAAGACCACAAACCTCTCCACACCCACAACTGCACAGGTTGCAAGGTGTTGAAAGGGTAAATGCTAAAATTCTACCATTAATTTTATCCCAACCCTTGTCCTGACCCTGAGTATGAGCTCGGGCATTTGCCTCAATCTCTTTTACAACTTATACAATGGCTATAGGCCCATTCAAAATCTCCAAATCAAGGAACCCCATCAAATCATGATTTTTCTAAAGGTTCGATAATGATGGTTATTTTTCTACTGCACAATTACATTATTTATGTCAGGAGTTTGTTACAAGAGATATCAAGAGATTTAATATTTGTTTGCAGTTGTAAGGACCAAATGACTAGGAGGTAGAACATGGAAAAGTTTTATTTTTCAGCTGCTAAAAGTTTTTATTAGGAATTTCTTTGTACTATATAATAATTTTTGGGATGGTTATTTTACTAAAATTGGACGGTGAAAGCTCATGAGGAAGTAAATATGCAGCAACACACACGCACATGCATGAAGCCTAATAGGTTTTAATGATTTGGTTTATACACTCTTATTAACTGAATGGATTAGAAGTGATTTAATTTGTTTTATTATTTAATGTTATTTATGTCAGGTCCTCGCAGAGGTATCAATTGTCCAAGAAATGGCATCGCATTATTTATAATATTTGTATGTACTTTTTCCATCAAATATAGAATAAAAGCTCAAGGATCTATTTTATTTATCTTAATAATATAAATAACGTCAAACATGGATTGCATTTTTTGCAAATTCAAATATTTTTTAGAAACATAAAATTTGTTCTAATTTGCCATTTGCTCATTTAAATCGACTGCCAATCCGAAACTGCAATGAGTGCGCTGTTGTGTAACCCTAGCCTAAGACATCCTTCATTCTCCTTTACGCAGTATCCATTAGCCTAGAAAAATATAAGTAGCATAATGACTTCCAATTTTTTTTACACTTATCCATAATACATATACACTATATAATCTCTTTACAACACTACAACCCAGCCCCCACCTTTTTTCCGAGTTGTGGTTTCATCACAACCTAACCAGAATTCTAATGGTCCCAAAATAATTTTACTCCAAAATAGAAGCAACTAGATATTCATTCATTACATATAATTTCTCCATTTAATTCACAAAATCTTGTTCACATTCTCAAAACAACATCTAATTAGGTTTGACTAAAAAGTTTCTTCTTTCTTATAAAAGTATACCAATAGTTTAAAATTTACATGAAAATCATTTATAATATTCAATTTCTTAATCACATTCAACCCTAGATGTAACGGTTTAAACCCGGCTTCGCCGAGCCATATCCTCCTTTTAGACAGCGGATCCCGTGATTTTCAAAAAGATGCTTTAGCAAGTTCCAGTGAATCAAAGAACTAAAGCAGTAAATTCCAAGTGTAGCCAAAGCAACCATTGTTTTGCTATTAACTACTTTTTTTGCGAATTTATATTTTATATACTTAAAAACTGATCTTCATAGTTTTCTTATTATAATAAGAAAATGAAATATAAGCATTAAATAAATATTCTTATTATTTGGAGTAGTTTCAATAAAATTATTTAAGGACATGCACAACGTTCGCGAGCATGCATAATGCACATAGGATAGATTGAAACCTATTGGTTAAATGAGAGTCCAAAGTAATTTTTACATTATTTAGACAGGTAGT
This sequence comes from Rubia tinctorum, assembly GCA_032355605.1. NCBI lineage: Eukaryota > Viridiplantae > Streptophyta > Magnoliopsida > Gentianales > Rubiaceae > Rubia > Rubia tinctorum. The sequence continues at coordinate 9,862 of JAULKM010075043.1, forward strand.
ATCGAGTCATCCAACAAATGGGATATCAACATCATCTTTAAAGAAATCATCCAACTTAAAATTAAATCTAAACATATACAAATCAATTTCTCAGTTTGATCCTAGGATATACAATTAACCAATTAAACATACTTTTTTTAACATCGAGGACGTTGTAACCTAGCTCAGGTGTTTCTAAACCACCGCAGCCACAAGTTTATATAACTAAAATTAATTTTAGGAATATCCTTGCGGAAGACCTATCCAACATTTTGACAAAACATTATCATTCAAGCCTATACTAGTGTTAATGGAGTACATGACATGATTGCAAAATGACTTTAAAGGGTGTTGTGAGTCTTAAATTTAAAAATAACTATATATTATTGTAGGTTATTTTTAAAAGATTTACTTTTACCAAAAATGGTTAGTGGCAGTTCATTAAGAACAAAATATGCACATACATGCACAAACAGGAACAAAGCCTAATAAATTTAATGATGTGCTTTAAAGCCTCATGTTGATTCGATCGATTAGAAGAAGTTAGTGTCATATATATATATACACACACATTTCAAGTAAATCTTAAGGATTTCCCCGAAACCAACTAGATTAGCTTCAAAATTAACATTTAGTCAACAACTTAAGTAATGGTATAGAGTAGTCTCATTATTTAATGCAATATGGATCTAAGGTTTAAATTTAAAAACTAGGTTAATAGCGTCCGAATTTCATATGTTATAGGAATTAATATTATTTAGAGTAAACTAGGTAGGATAATTAACCCGTGATAGCTCTAAATTGTTTGGATTACGATCATCGAATTACCTCATGGTAGACCAAGTTGAGATTCACGGAGAGTTGCAGAACAATTTACTAAATTTTAGATGAAACACCTACGAGACACCAAAATGCATGTATTTTCCTAAGCCTTTAGAATCTCTTTTGTTATCTTTTTGTTGGAAGATTGCTAGATTTAGGTAGGTTTACATCATAAGGGGTTTAGATAATCATTTTCGGTTTTCCTATCTAAATCCTGCATTTTGTAACCTAGGTTGAGTCTAATGGATTTTTGGTCCTTATGAGCATCTAGATTCCTTTTTGTGAGCTTAATTTGTAGATTGCTCGGAAGCACTTTGGAGTATTTTATTGAAGGCCATTTTCAAGGATGGTAGAATATTGAAGGCCATGAGTCAAAACGTGGTAGAAGATAAAAGGGTCGGAGAAGAAAGACAAAGAAGCGGATGAATTGTGATTCAGAAGTTTTAACCGAGTTCGGAAAACAATCCAAGAAGAACCAACCTCTAAGGGTGGTACCATTGGATTTGTCTTCTCGAGCCCTATAAAATTGACTACAAGAACTCTTAAAATGGATCAACGGTTCACCCATAGTGATGGAATTGAAGACGCGAAGACCGACTGGACTACCGGCTGGGTGAAGAAGACCGGACATGCGGCCCATGCACTCAATCGTGTGCCCGCACGCCCCAAAAGCTGGGGAAAACCAGCCCCAGAATGAAAACCTCATGCCCGGCTCCGGCTTCCGTGTGCCCGCTCGCAGAATCCTGTCTCCTCCCCCCCCCCCCCCCGTCCCTTGCGTCTGAATGTCTTCTCGCCCGCCCGATTGCTGCAGCCTTCGCACACCCAAATAACTTTTTGACTAGTTTTCTCACCACAACTTGTACTATAAATACCCCTTATCTTATCTTCATTCTAACTTTTCTCTTGGCTGAAAATCATCCTCCAAAAACCCTAGTTCTTCATTCCTCTTCATCTTTTCTCTCTTTATTTATGTATGAATTTTTATATGAATGTTAGTTTGATTTGCTAGATAAACTTATCACTTGGGAACAATTGTTTGAAGCTTCCAAACCCATGTAGTAAGACTATATTTTTACTCTTTCATGAGCATTGGTTGTGAAGTATTTATTGTGCCATTAATGTTGTTGTTTACTTCATTTATGTT
>JAULKM010075053.1:0-11806 GCA_032355605.1 Rubia tinctorum
TTGATACCAATGGCAATGGCAGTTTTCAGGTTGACCAGTTCACCTAATCGAAGAGATCCCCCTTTATTATCTTTGACAAACAGGACGGGTACCCCCCTCGAATTAGCCAAGCTCGGCAAATGCTTTGACAGAAAACGTGGATTGCAATCCGATGCTAAGAGAATAGCCTATAAGAGTAAGCATGTAATAGCTATTGTCAATGTAATCTATACTCAAACAAGAAGTTATAAATACGCTTAAGAATTCATTCAGATGTCTCACATCAGGTTCAGAAACTTTCAATGCTCAATAATCAGCAGACTGATAATCAAAGGCATAGCCACAAATCATCTAAGAAAAAGGACTTTTCTGTATACTAGAAATAAACGTTAAAAATTGTACCTGAAGGCGTACTGAAGGCATTTCACTGGCGTGTCTTCCAACCTCACAAGGAGAGCACTTCCCTGAATAAACAGGGGGCATTCGTTCAAGCAAGCGTGTAACTTCATTCACCCCTATAGCAAATTGTTGCTGACCACAATAACAAACATGAAACCATAAAATAAATGTTGGGTTCCAGTAACATGGGAAGGAAATCAGAGCAAACGATCATACCTTGCGCCATACTTTTTCAGGTAAAACAGTATCCACATATCTAGCAGATTCTATTTCCCTGTAACCCACCATCAATTTTTATTAAACTTCTGTAAAAATCAATGAACCAACAATCCATGATGGGATGAGTATGGTATTCATAACGAGAAGCGCATGATCAAGGGCTGGAAGAGGGGGCGAAAGACAAAGAAGACTTAAAAAAGAATCTCTCACCTACGGATCAGTTCAAGGAGACGAGCGAGATCTTCCCCTTCATAAGAGCTAAATGCAAACATATAGCAAAGTCAAAGAAAGATCCCATAACAAAAAAATAATTCAAAATACGCTAAACAAAACAAAAATCTTCAAGCAACAGATTGAGGACATGCGGTACCTATGTTGTGCACCAACAGAAAAACTAGGTGCAGAAGTAGTGCCTTTGGTGGATCCAACATTCGATTTTTTCCGGCTTGGCATGGTCAAAATATAGAGAGCAACTGCAGAGCTGAGCTAGTTTTCCAATAAGTAGAAGCAGCTACGAGCTTTTTAATATCAATAACTCGTGAAAGATCGCGAAACTAACCCAGACCTCAACCCCTCCAATGCCTGCTGACATCAAAAAAGCTAAAAATTTCAAACTTGATTCATTCCACAACTTCACTGAACTGTTTCACAACTCACAAGTTAACAACATAATACAAAATCAAGAGTTAAGACAAAACCACTCATGCCTAGCGCAAGAATTCACAAATTATGCTGTCACATTACCCTTGGATATAATGTTTTCCACTCTGAATTCTATACAAGTTTACTATCTCACTGCAGAATTCTATCAAACATCTGATAGGCACATCATAATTTTTACAGATTTTCCCAGATACCCAAGATTATGAACCCCAAAACGCAATAGCAAGTCAAGAAATGACATGCAGAGATAAAAATAAAAAAATATTAGCCAAAGATAGAAGCTTTACAGTTGCGTTAAAAATTGATTGAACTGAGGCGGTGGCGGGCGGTGAAAGGGGCTCAAGAACGCAGCGACTGAAAGAGGAGATCGGTCAATAAGGTAAATTGGAGGAGGTTAGTAATTATTGTGAATTGAGGGGGCTAGGAGAAACAAGAAAATAAATAAGGATAATTTAGTCTATTCATGATGATTTGGGACTGCACTGAGTAATATTGGGGCTGCAAGAAGTAGCTCCGAAATCAAATCCATATTCATCAAACTAAAAACCCGGATTTACTGCAACAGGAACAACCCAGGTTTAGATAGAACAACACAAACATTGCATTGAATCTTACGCTGCAAAAAAACACATTACAAATGAAGAACACAGATATTACATTAAATCTTACGCTACAAACAACACAGAGAGGCTAATGGACGATGAGGCTGGTACGGCTTTTCTGAAATTGTTGGCGCCGGCAGTGAAGTGGTGGAGCGGGGACTGACGTGGAGGCGCGTGGTGCTCCAATCAGCAGAGTGCTCCGGTCAAGGGAGGCGGCAGTGGTGGAATCTCTCTTGGCAGCGGTGACGTCGATCTTGACATAGGTGGCTTGGCTCTTGGCAGCGGCGGCGTCGCTATTGGGAGTGATGGCGTCGATCTTGGCACAACGACGTCCAATTTCGCACGGTGGCGTCGCTTGAACTGAAGGAGGAGAATATGGAGGCTTCAGAAGAGAAGGTGGAGAAGGTGAGGAGGCGTCGATTTGCTGTTGGAGAAAACGTAAAGAAATGCATGCTGATTAGGGTTTTCTAATTTACAGTGGAAGGGTTTGGGGATGAATTTGTGCGGGGCTGAGATAAGGGGGATGATTTGTATTGGGCTCAAATATGCCCCTTAAAGTCATTTTTTACAAAGTTTATATATTAAATTCAGCATTAAAATTATATTTGAAACATTATTATCTTTCAAAAACTTGGTCAATTATAAAATATATTTAAAATGTTAATATTATATATATATATGTGGGCTCAAAGTTAAGGAAAGTCTTAGTGTTCATACATGGAAAGTCAAGAGTTGACCATTCATTAGTTAAGGTCATACATTTTCGTTAGTGTATATACATGGAATGTCAAGTAAAATTTCATCGATGATTAGTTAAAGTCAAACCATTTTATTAGTGTCCATATACGGAAATTCAAGTAAGAGTTCACCGTTCATTAGTCAAGTAAGGGTTGACTGTTGATTGGTTAAGTTATAACAATTTTATTAGTGTTTATGTATAGAGAGACAAGTAAGAATTGTTCGTTGATTCACTAAGGTCAAGCCCTTTCGTTAGTGTTTATGTATGAAAATTCAAATAAAGATTGACCATTTATTAATTAAGGTCAAACCTTAGTTATTAGTGTTTATTTATGTAAAGTCAAGTAAAGTTTGACCGTTGATTAATTAAATTATAACCATTCCATTTGTATTTATGGAATGTCAAGTATGTGTTTCATTAGAGTTTATGTATGGAAATTCAAATAAGGGTTGATTAATTAAGGTCAAACCTTAGTTATTAGTGTTTATTTATGTAAAGTCAAGTAAGGGTTGACCATGGATTACTTAAGTTATAACCATTTAATTAGTGTTTATGTATGGAAAGTCAAATAAGAGTTGACCATTAATTATTTTAGGTCAAACCTTAGTTATTATTGTTTATGTATGAAATGTAAGTAAGGATTGACAGTTGATGGATTAAAGTCAAACAATTTTATTTGTGTTTATAATGAAAAGTCAAATAAGGGTTGACAGTTGATGGATTAAGGTCAAACAATTTTATTTGTGTTTATAATGAAAAGTCAAATAAGGTTTGACCATCGATTAGTTCAAGACAACTCATTTTTTAATGTTTATATTTGGAAAGTCAATTACTGGTTTACAGTTGATTAGTTAAAATCAAATCATTTTATTAGTGCTTATATGTGAAAAGTCAAGGATTAACAGTTTAGTAGTCGATCATTTTCATTTGTATTTATGTATCAAAGGTTAATTAAAAGTTTACCAATGATTGATTAAGGTCAAATTTTAATTATTTGTATTTATATATAGAAAGTCAAGTCATAATCTATACATGTATACATATTACTAAAAGAGCAACTTTTAACCACCTCACCTTTGCCACGTGTCACCTTTGCAATCAGCCATGCGTCAAATGAAATAAATTAAATGTAGTGTACGAGTCATATGTGATCGAAGTCGAATATTAATAAATAAACTCTCTTTTTCACCGAATACAATTTTATAGACTAATTATTTTATACACTACTTGATTTAATATGAATAAGTAGTACATAAAATATTATTTGGTGAAAAAATTAAGTTTATTTATTGATATACGACTTTGTTCATATGTTACTCGAACTCTACGTTTAATTTACTGCAATTGAAAATATAGATATAAAGTCATAGTTAAAAGTATAGTTATACAATCTTTTAAAAATTCAAAATAAAAGGAGTAGAATAAAAAACCTACGTGCGACAAAATTCATTTCTACGAAAGTGACAAGCGACGTTGGTCACAAAAACATCCGACCTCAATTATCGAGAAAGACCGAGAGGGACGTGCGACGCATGTCACAACAATAATCGAGGTCGGTAAGCACAAAATACGTTCGATGTCAATCATTTATATGTGTGAGAGTGACGTGCGATGTTGTTCACAAAAATATCCGATGTCGGTAAGCTAGAAATGCGTGCGACGTCGGTCATTTCAGACCTCTTACCTCAAATTTTTAAAACCAAGGTAAAAAGTACAACTACGATTTTTTTAACAGAGGTAAAATATATTATTTTCTTTGGAAAAAAAAGAATCGAGATAAAAGAACTTTTTACCTTGGATATATGTCCTAAGCCAAAACACCAAGGTAAAAGGGGTAAAGTAATAGGTCATTTTTCTTATAGTGTAAACAAGTAATCATTGTATATGAGGTAGACGAATATCTTTTTTGGTGTTTATTTCATGAAGATTAAAATATTTAAGAATTATTTTTATTTCCTACTGATGATGGTTTGATTTAACCAACCTAAATGGTTTTGTTGGGCCTGAGGAAAGTGTAATTCATAAGTCCAAATAATTTGTTAGCCTGTTGGGCCCATTTCAATCCAAGAAGAATAATGGGTACAATTAACACTAATGGTCGTATAAACAGATATAAATATCTGGTACATATATATTTTACATTTTTCAAACTGAATTTACGGTGTTAGCCTGTTGGGCCTTCCAAGGCTTATTTTCGTGAAGATTAAAACTAAGGAGCTCAAAGATCATAACTGTGTAGTTTTGAGAAGTTTAGAGGTATTGTTTGGCTATGCTTGAGACACATCAATTGGCACGCCCAGTGGGACCCGATAAGTCAACTTTGAGTCTCTTGATTTATGTCCACTTCTAAGGCCACTCAAAGGAGAGAGGCTAAGATCCAAAGGAAAATGATTTAGTGTCAAGGTACAATCCATGTACATGGGAAAGAACGAGATGAACATTGCAGAATGTTGAGCGAGAATCGCTGTGAACATCGACAGACAATACTGGGGTGGCACAAGATTTGATTGGTGAACATGAGAAAGACCAGATTTCGAGTGGATCCAAACCAGAACTTTTCAAGGCCCTCGAGCCAATGTGGAAGGGTTTTCAAGGTATCTAGAGGTCAATCTGGAGCATGGTGTTGGGAATACGGGCCATGTGCCAAACATACATATTGGTTTGCAAGATGAGAGAGGCGGACGTTTTATGGAAGTATCTGTTGATTCTTCCGTTGAGGCTAATGAACGAATTGTCTGAGAGAATTGAGGCATAATGGTGGTTGGTTCACAACCGGATCTAACTCGTTTTGCACATATGCTAATGGTAGCAGGATATCAGGTTACTCCTCCTTCGAGGCCTATGTTAGCATTTATTTCTCCTGGATATGTGGGGTATATGCCCCATCCACAACCTCAACCCTCGTTCCCAGATAAATTTCAGGGGATGATTTGTTCAATGCCTCCTTCGGTGGTCATTCCTTTGATGCCGATAGTCTCAACGACTTCTTTTTTTAGAGCTGAACTAGGTATGGAATGGTGTCTTCTATGGGGATCTAAGTGCACAACAGTGCGGGATTACAGAATCATATGCTTAGCCAGGGACCTCATGGTCTTTATGGGCAACCTCTTTTGCATGTAGGAGCTATAGGGTCATTGGTACATCCTGGTTATGTGGGTTCTCAACCCATGTATCAAGTTCCATATGAAGAAGCTCATTGAGGTTTGAACTTGCTTAGGGATATACAAGGAGTAGCAGGAGATGCTGGAGATTCATTAAGGAGAGAGTTGGATAGAATGATTGGGCCAATGGAGCAGGCAGCAGGTTCTCCGTTTAGTCTAGTGATAACTTCCGTTCGATGGTCAGTTAATATAAACCCCCCTCCCCGAGGGACTTCCTACCTTTATTTGGGATTCAGATTCGTGAGAGTTCATTCAAACATTCTTAAGTCTGATGAATTCAAGGTATTTTGAGGAAAAGTTGACATGTAAGCCTGTGGGGAGTTACCTTCGAGAAAAGGCACATGAATGGTTCAATAAATTTCCAAGGGGATCTTTTCATTCCTACAGAGAATTTAGTGGGGCTCTTTTGAGTCATTATGCACAGAAGAAGAGTTCATCAAAACTCTGCTAGAGTTGTACCAGACAAAGCAGAGGTCAGGGGAGGCTACAGAAGCCTTCTACGATTGGTATGTGGATGAAAGTTTGGGAGTAAAAGAGGCCATGGAAAATAAGGTTATCCAGGGGTACCTGCTGGGGATTCATGATGTGGAGATGTACAAAATGTTAAGCACTAATGCCCCTCAAACCTTGCAAAATCTTCAAGACGTAGTGGAGCGATACTCTAAGGTCAAAGTAGCTTCTAAAAGGAAGAAAGAGAGTCTGATTAAAAAGAAATTTAGAAGTAATGATAACAATGGTAAGAGGCCTATTGAAACGATTATGCCCAACTTTGAAAGCTATATGCCTATGGCAAGGTCCCAACACAAACTTTAAGGGTTTTTTAGGCCCCCTCCACCCATGAGGGATTTAAAAAGAGTCGTGGAAGCTGAAAAGCCTCGAACATGTATTGTGAACATCATAAGGATTATGGGCATGGCACAAATTATTGTAATAATTTAAACATGCATATTGAGAGGTGTGCTAGGGAAGGTTGATTCCAAGTTTGTGGAGATCAAGGAGGTTATTTGAAGCCAAGAACTGATTGAAGGACTTGACAGCCCTATCGAAGGGGTCAGCTAAACAATAAAGGCATTAGTGATATGAGGCCTAGAGATCTAGGTCATAGAAGGTAGGATGATAGATCTCGTAATCAACCTAAGGGGAATCAAGGAACCATGAAGGAGGAAAATCCAGAAATTCATAGGGTGATCAATGTTAGTAATGGTGTTGTTGGTGAAAGATCCTTTAACATGATCATGAAGTCTAATTCAAGTCATGTTCTTATGGGAGAACCCCAACATAGCGATTACGAGCAGATAAGGCCATAACATTTTCAGATGCACATGCAGTCCCTAACCAAACCCCACATACATACTATAATCATCTCGGCCATCGTTGGGAATTTTTTGATTAAGAGGTTATTCGTAGATGATGGAATTGACATGGAAATGATGTTTGTGCATTGCTTCGATCAATTAGACATAGGCTGCAATAATTTAAGAAAATTCACTTCACCCTTATCAGGATTTATGGTTAAAGATTTGTTCCACTTGGAGAAGCCACTTTTTCGGTGCGAGTAACAGATGGATAAAAATGAGTGATAATAAGTTGAATATTTGCAACTTTCGGTGCATATTCGCCATATAATGTGATTCTTAACCAACTGTGAATTTTTCAGGCTCGAGGCGTATGGTCCCCGTATCATTTAATGATGAAGTTTCCAATGGAGAAAGGAATAGCATCCATTCGATGATATCATACGGTGGCGAAGAGTTGTAATCTTACATTGGTGAAAGGTGCGAGAAAGGTGCCCTCGGTACATGGAGAAGTTGGTCCCGCTGATACATAATGGATGATAATTCAAGGAATAGGCATAGTAACTGTTGGAAAGTTAATGTTGGAAGATTTAAAAGATAAGTTGAAGGATTTTCTCATGTATTTTTGTGGATAATTTCTGACCTTAAGGGAGTTATCCAGAATTGGCAGTGCATAGTTTTAAAATTGATCCTTCGATAAGGCCCGTAAAGCAAAAAAGGAAAGTGTTTGCTCGGAGAGAGCAAATATCATCAAGGTGGAAGGTGACAAGTCACTTAAACCCAAAGTTTTTGAAGAGGTGTACTATCCTTAATGGTTGGCTAACCTGGTGATGGTTTCAAAGAATGATGGTACACGGATGATGTATCTTGATTCTACTTATTTAAACAAATAATGCCCAAAGGACATGTATCCCTTGCCGTCCATTGACAAATTAGTAGAAGATATAGCTAGGTATCAGGTGTTGGCTTTCTTCGATGCCCACAGAGGGTATCAACATATATTGATGGCCGAAGAAGATAAGGAGAAAACTTCATTCATTACGTATATGGGAACATTTTGTTACAAGAAGTTATTGGGCTTTAGAATGCAGGTGCAACTTCCAACGGTTGGTGGATAAACTGTTCAAAAACTAATTGGCAGAACCATGGAGATATATGTAAATGATATTGTCGTGAAGAGCAGGATTCTTGAGCAATTTTAGAATATTTGAAGGAAGCATTCAATGAGCTGCGGCAAGAAAATTTAAAGCTTAATCCGACTAAATGTGTAATCAGAGTACGGGCGGGAAAGTTTTTGAGTTTTATGGTGTATGAAAGAGGCATTGATATTAACCCTGAGAAGGTTGAGGCTTTGATGAACATGAGGTCACCAAAGACATTGACGGAAGTCCAAAAATTGTCTGGGTCTCTGGCAGCTCTAGGACAACTTTTATCAAAAGGGGTGGAAACACATTTTTGTCTTTTCGATGTGTTAAGAAGAGCTAAGAAGTTTGAGTGGACTGAAAAGTGCTAGAAGGCATTCATGGAACTCAAAGAATATCTTCGAAGGTTACCGACATTTATGAAGCCATAAAGGGGTGAGGTTTTGTATTTCTACATAAAAGGGTGAGGTTTTGACCTAAAATTGCTATTAAAGGTTAGACCTTGCAGAATTTATAGTGGAAACTACGGAACCCATAGAGATGGAAGAAATACAAAAGGATGAGAAGGTTTAGAAGTTATTTGTCGATGGTTCTTCCCATTCGGGGGGTAGTGAAGCAGGAATATTGCTTACTAGTCCCGAGGCTGTGGATTATCTATATGCTTCACACTTTGAATTCAAAGCTACATACAATGAAGCTGAATATGAGGATTTGATTACTGGTCTTCGACTGGCTAAGGAGCTCAAGGTAGAACATTTGGAGATATTCAACGATTCACAAGTTGTAGTCCACCAAATTAAAAGGCGAGTATGAGGCAAGAGAATGCAAATTTTAGCGATATATGGTAGTAAAATCCCTGCTAAATGGGTTTCGAACATATACTCTTACAAAAGTGGAGAGGGAAGAGAATCATAGGGCAGATGCTTTAAATAAGCTTGCTTCTTCAGATTCAGGGGTTTAGCCTTGAAAAAAGCTAAAGATGGAGAAAGTGAATAGATGAAGTTTTGAAGTGAAAGAGGTAATGAACATTGAGGAGGAATATTCATGGATGACTCCCATAATCAATTTTCTTCGAGAGGGAATTCTACCCAAGGAGGCTGTTGAAGCGAGGAAAATCACATTGAAAGCTCTGAGGTATGTGTTGTAGGATTGAATTATATATCGACAAGGTTATTTTCAACCACTTTTTCGTTTTGTTACCCCTTTTGAGGTGGATAATTTAATTATAGATGTTAATGAAGGAATATGTGAAAGCCATAAAGGGGATAGATCAGTTGAAAGCAGACTCATTCAAGCAGTATATTACTGGCCTATAATGTTCGATGATGCAAACTGTTATATTCAAGCTTTCCATCAATGCCAGAAGTATGCACCAATTGTTCATATTCCTCGGGAGTAGATGATGAACATTGATAGTTCGTGGCCATTTGATAAATGGTGAATTTATTTTGTGGGACCATTCCCAGAAGCTCTAGGGCAATTCAGATATCTCATCCTGGCTATTGATTACTAAACTAAATGGGTGAAAGTCGAACCATTAACAAATATGATGGGGCAATCGATGATCGCCTTTTGTTGGAAAAAATAATACTTGGCATTTTGGAGCACCTAAGACCATAATAACGTATGATGGGATGCAGTTTATTCACGATCCATGGTGCAAAGAGTATAAGATACAACAATAAGTTACATGGTTATATCATCCCCAAGAAAATGTCCAGGTAGAAGTTTGCAATCGTATTATTGTTAATGGCATTCGGGCATGACTCAAAGATGCTAAAGGAAGTTGGACACACGAGCTGCCAAGTGTTTTATGGGCATATCGAACAGCTGAGTGGTCTTCCACTGGGGAAACACCATATGAATTGGCTTATGGTTCTGGTATGTGATTCTTGTAGAAATCGCAGTACCGAGTCCATGAGTAATATCAGTTGCTGAGGAAGGAAATAAAAACAACCTTCATATGGATCTTGATTTTATGGAGGAAAGATGAGAGTTGGAAACTTTAGATGAAGGCAAGGTAAAGGATAAAGTCAAGCGTTTCTATGATCGAAGGGTTCGAAAGGTGCAATTTAGCCCAGGAGATCTTGTTATGTGAAAAACTAAGAAGAGTTGACGAGAACCTGATGGAAGGTTAGCTGCAAATTGGGAAGGACCATATAGGGTGATCGAAGCATATCCTGGAGGCATCTATACCTTGAAGGCATAGATGGGGATCAAATCCCGAGATGATGGAATGTTATTAATTTACCTAAGTATCATAAGCTTTGGAGAGCTAGGCCTTGGTTTATATAGAAACGCTGCACCGAGGGCCAGATCTGTACGATGAATGCTGAAACACTGCATGTTAGAAAATTATATGATGTAGTTGAAATGCTGCATCTTTCAAAAATATATGATGTATGTTGAAATACTGCATCTTTTGAAAATATATGATGTATGTTTAATTGGTGCATCTTTAAAAAATATATGACATATCTTGAAACGCTGAATCATTAAAAAAATATGCTATGTATGTTGAAATGCTGCATCTTTTGAAAGTATACGATGTATGTCAAAACGTTGCATCTACAATTAAGGTTATACGACGCATGTTGAAACGCTGCGTTTAGCGAGATCGTTACATTATGTCTTAACTCTTATTTCAGACAGATAATTGCGTGATACAAAGAATCTATAATTTTAATACTTGAAAAAATCACCATCATTCATAAGTATTGAGAATTTCATACATGAAATGTAAAAAAATTAATTCGAAGGCTAAAAGTTCTAGGGAACTAATTTTCCTAACTTCTCTTCTAATTGATCAATTTCTTATATTTTAATCTCGGCTGCACGATGAAAGTCACGCTCCTTATCTTCTTCAGGGTACTCGGAAAGATCAATTACATCTCTTGAATAAGAATGCTTAGATCTTGTAGATCTTTCACTTGGTTCGTTGTCGTCCTCCAAGTTCCCCAGTTGAAGTTTCTCGCTTCTAGGATACCTTTTTTTCTTGCCAAAGGTCTTTTTCTTTCCTTCATTGGTATAGAATTATTGATCCTTCTTTGTATCTTCAAAGCATTCGAATATTGATTCCTCGAGCTCCGGGGTCGATAATGTACCTGGGGAAATTCTCTTAACCATTCTAATATGGCTTCAACGACTGCTATGATTATTAATCCAATTGTCAACCACTGTTTGGAGGAACTTAGGGATATTTGTCACTAATTTTGGGTAAAGGACACCATGATACGTTCCATGGGCTCGAAGACTCGCAATATAAACTATAAGAGTAGCGTGGCGATGTTCTTTTTTCGCAACCAGGCGAGAGTTTTCGGTGACCAAAGATTAATCTAATGAGGAATTTCCATCTGCAACATTCTTCTTTTCCACCAAAGCATCATCCAACCGATTAATCTCGTTCAAATTCACCTCATGTAATTGCACAACTTCTTTGTCCTAAGCTTTGATCTTGTAAGTTTCGGTTCAAATACGATCGAGGAGAGCTTCAATAAGTGACAGTCCCTTGGTATCCGAAAGACATCGTAATATGAATTAGAAAATGTCATTTATTATATTTTTATTCATTTAGTATTTTTAGGAGTTAACACTATACTCTTTTTCC
>JAULKM010075061.1:0-11806 GCA_032355605.1 Rubia tinctorum
GGCGGTTCCTCAAGAACCGCCTTTGATTGGGTCCTTTAATCAAAGCTTTTCCACTAGTGTGGGTTAAAATTTCTAGCAGCCGCAGTGTGGGATTTTCCTCCTATAGGAGGGTTCCTTTTGGACACTAGGTGGCAAACTCTCGGACGTCGTGATTTACTTCATCATTAATCTGTGGTGCTGGAATAACAGGACCCTGAGTGTGAGAGATTTTGCCTTTTGCTCCAACCAAACGACGGTCAGATATTTAATAATAGCATACTCTTTAAAAATCACTATCGTACATGTGACTGACATGAAAAGTGATCTAGTTTCAAAATGTTCAACCACATAATCCAGTTTTGGGTTCTTCTCCTTTGGCCTCTTAGTAAATATGATTGATATGATTGATACAAATTGATTTAGTAAATATTATATTTTAGGATGTAAAATATTATTTGTACTTATATACCCTGTAAAAAATTTCTATTAGTACAGAATAAACGATGGAGCTCCTTAGGGACTCAATTACCAGACTATTGGAAGAATGGCCATTATAGGCAGTTCTATCAAATCAGAGAAAGTGGTTTTAAGGTTCCTTCTCTGACTATGTCTTTGATCAATTTCGATCAACAGAGGTTCAAGTAACTGCCTTTAATAGGGTCAAAAAAAGTTTCCAAACTCGAAAACTATTACTAACCTTCAAAAATATAGCTGCCGGAAAACATGGTTTCCAGCAACAAAGAAAACCCAGATTGATTTCAGAAAATAAATTCAGAACAACAATAGCATACAGTGCAATAATAGCATACAGAGAAAAACACCAATCAAACTCAAAAAAGCACAGAAACCGCGACTTTCTTCGAATTTTTTGTCGATCGTTCCATCTCTGGCGGAGGTCTTCGATGGCGACGCGACGGAAGCAATTTCTTGCTAGCGGCGTGGAGCTTAACGGAGAAACGTCTTTGTGGCTCACGAAGAACGTCTCATCGGCGGTGTCGATCGACGATCTCCACCCTCTATAGCTTCACGGAAAATAGAGAATCCAATCAGTGGAGCTTCCCGACGAATGGTGGATGTGAGCTTCACGTCAAAGGCGATCGAGGTAGGATATGGTGGCAAGCTTCCCGGCGAACGACGGAGGCAATGGAGGTAGGAGATGGTGACGGAGGTGGAGTGAGGGTGACAGAGTGTGGGTGGCGGAGTGATGGTTGTCGGGTGTGGTTGGTGGTGGTGGTGGCATGAGGAGTGAGGGTTGGTTGGTGGGGATAGCGTCGGTGGAGTGAGGGTAGCGGTGGTGGAGAGTTTGCTGGTGGAGGGACATAGGAGAAGAGAAAGAGCCTGGCTTAGTGTTTCTGCAAAAGGAAGAGGTTTGGCCATTTGGGCTTCAGATTTTCTAACACTTGGTTTTATATTGGGCCTAAAGCCAGCCCATTAAAGGTGGTTTTACAATTAGAACCGCCTTTAAAATAAATAGGTGATCTGGGACAGCATTTCCGAACTTGGAAATGCTCCCAACCATTAATTAAAGGTGGTTCTAAAGGTTTAACCGCCTTTAATCGATTGCCATTAAAGGTGGAACCACATTTAATTAATTTCAAACTGCCTTTAAAATGAAAAAAGTGACTTAAGAGCCATTTTCAAACTCGGAAATCAATTCAGACCTCAATTGAAGGTGGTTCCACCGGAACCACCTTCTAATGCTGCCTTTAATAGAGAATTCTCAACTAGTGTCATTCCTTACCAAATTATATGGTATCAGAGCCCAAGGTTGGCCCGTGACCCCTTTATATCCACGTTTGCACGATGATAAATGCGCTGCACGTGACGGGCATGTTAAAGTCCTACATTGGTGGTTGATAGAGTTATAATTCAATATATAAGATCATAGGTCACCCCTACGTAGTATCAATTGATTTTATGATAATAGCCCATGATTTTAATTCGGCCACGTCGCTCAAAACCATCCAATTAACTAGTACTAGTAATTCCCTTAGTTTCCTTCTTTAGCCAATTAGCAAGATCTATCTTTGTGAATTAGGTTTTGGTTAAGTGATTATAGTAGAAAATTTCAAAGTTCACAACATACCTCGGTCAAGAATTATAAATTTTAGAGTAATTATTAATTGTAAAAATTTGGTTTTATGGGATCTTGTCAATGGTCTCACTTTGATTTTTCAACTTGTAGGTGGTCGATTAAAGTGCGATTGTGATAGTCCGACTTTGATGGTGGTGATTACCGAGTGGGTATTCTTAGAAGTGGGATATTTGTATGAAGTTTGGTTGCTTATTTATAATCTTACTTCAAAGCTAAAGCTAGTTCTACATTTATGTTTTTTACCAGTCATTAATATTTTCAATTATAAAAATTAAAATAATATACACATTTTTTTGTTTTACACCGACTAACTGTTGACGAGTCATTTAATAATTGATGTAATTAATGGGGTGATTTGATGTTTGTTTTTGTGTATTGCAACGAGATTCTTTCAAATTTGAAAAACTTTTAAAATGTATCACAATGTATAAATAAATATAATTTGATCTTAAAAGTTATTGAAACAAAATTTCTTATGTTTGGTCTAACTGTTCATTGTTCTTACGAGATATTTTCTCAATAATATAAACTTATGATATTGTCACAAAATGTTATGTGAAATCTAACCCAAACCATATTAATAGTGAGGAACAGAATTACAAACTCACGACTAACCGTTAGATGGATACGTTTTATAATTAATGTAACTAATGACATAATCAGATGTTTCTTTTTATTTATTACAACGAGTTTTCTATAATTTTGAATTTTTTATATGTATCATTTATAATGTAGAAATAATTATAATTTGACTCTAAAGTTATTGAAATGAGTTATTTCATAATTGGTCTAACTGTTAATCGGTCGTTCATGAGACTTTCTCTATCAAACTGATGCAAACAATTTAACAAATGAAGCGGAATAGATGAAATCTTTTCAAAGAAAAAGTAAAATAAATTGACTTTTTCCAAAGATTTAAAGAGGTAAGGAGAAATCGAAGTCAAAGTTGTTAAAACAACGAATTTCTGATGATTCCATCAAATTCGAGAATTTAAATCAGATTTGTAGACTTTGGTCCATTTGGATGTTCAGACCATTTATATTGTTAATCTAATTTAGTTTGTCTTAGATATCCTTTAGGGGTAGAGAGATAGAGAGAATTATATGCATCATACGTCGACAAAAAATATTTTTGACAATCAAAACAATCGGGTTTGGTCTCCTAATTTAAGGAAAGGGTCTTGAGCAGGTTAAATGGAGACATAGCGGATCTTTAGCTGGGGAGGTTTAATTTTCTTTGTGTTTATTGCCTTAATGTTGATTAGAAGTGTAGATGGAACATTTTGCGTGCGTTCTATTTGATGTTTCACTGTGACGGGTTTTGTTTCGTAGTGTATGGTCGATATTAGACAGTTACACATTGAGAACCACTTATCCTTTACGTGCCCTTCATATTTCCACATACGCCTTTGTTTAGAGTTGTAATATTACCCAGTGCATTTGTGTATCTCTCTTATTGTCACCGAGGGTTTATATTAGATAGTTGTAATATTAGCTAGCACATATATGTAAGTGGATTTATTCCATATCACGATGTAAAGATCACTTCAATGTAGGTCTTTTGACCAATATGATTAATACGAAGGATTGGATGCCCAAATTTCCCTGTCATTGACGATTTTAATTAAGAATAAAATAACCAAAAAGAGTGACACTTATCAGTTTGAGAGTGACACTTATCAAACTCTTGTTTACTCGGTTGTGATGTACATAGTAACACTTATAAAAAAAGTCGTGTTTTGATACGAACATGTGCCAGAGATCGAGTGACCAGAGCCATTTTGAAACCTTCCCTAGCCCTAATCCTAGCTTGAGATTAATATTTACTGGGCAAAGCTAATTAATTCATTGATTGAGACCCATTTATAGGTAGGTCTAAAAAATCTAAAAAAGAAAATACAATCCCTAGTTTAATGGCTGAAATAAAAAAATAGCAACAAAATAAACTTAATTGCAACATATCTTAAAAACATAAACTTATCTTCACATGACGTTGATACGTTTTAGTGAACGTATCATTACTCCCCTCCTCGACTGCGAGCTTGACCTCAAGCTCGAACTCTGGATATGCGTCCCGGAATCCTTGCCCTTCCTCTAACGTCAAGCTATTTACATCGTCTGTGTGCCATTGAACTAAGACCTTGCAGTTGCTGCTGCGAGTCCTAGACCGGAGGACCTTAACATGCCATGTAGGTAGATCGCGCCCATCAAACATCGCAGGTAACTCGATGACAGCAATCAGAAGTTCTCCTTTGTGCGGTTTCAGCCATGAAACATGCACTCCATCATGGATGCGACTACCTTCTGGCAATTCCAATCGATAAACTACTGAACCAACTTGACCCACCACCTTAATTGTCCCATAAAACTTGGGAGAGAGTTTGTTCATTGTGTGTTTAGCCATCAAAAGTTGTCGGCTTGGGTAAAGGTTCAACCAAACCTATTCTCCCACTTGAAACTCCACAAGCCCATGATGTGCGTCGTAGGCTTCCTTCATTCGGTTTTAAGCTTGCTCTAACCTATTTTGAGCTAATGCCATGAATTTCGAATGTCGAATCATGGCCGCATCAACCTCCTGGACGCGGGTGCTTCCAGCAACATAATTAAGTAAGCGAGGTGACTCACAACCATAAACTACTTGAAAGGGACTCGCCTTGAGACCGGTATGAAAGGAGGTGTTATAACAATACTCCACCCATGGAAAACATTTCATTCACTTCCCAGGAGCATCGCCCATTAAACACCAAAAATACATCTCGAGAGTGCGGTTAACAACCTTGGTTTGGCCATCAAACTGTGGACGGTAAGTCGTAGTGAAGCAAAGGTCAGTTACGGCAGGGCGAAACAACTCTCTCCAAAACTTATTTCGAAAAAATCTATCCCGGTTTGAAACTATCGTCTCGGGAAATCCATGTAAGCGAACAATGTCTTGGAAGAAGGCTTGAGCTACCATTACTGTGGTGTGTGGGTGACTAAGGGCCATGAAGTTCGAGTACTTTGAAAAACGGTCCACAACCACTAGTGTTACTGATTTGCCTGCTATCTTTGGTAGTGCTTCCATAAAATCCATCGAGATATCTACCCAAACTTGCGTAAGGATTGGAAGCGGCTGAAGCAGCCCGACCGGTTGTTTCATTTCCCACTTGTTCCATTGGCACACTTGACATTTCTGCATGAATTCCCGCACCGTTGACTTGAGCCCTTTCCAATAGAAGTCCCGCTTAATCCTCTCCATTGTCTTCTGCGCCCCTTCAAGGCCAAAGTTGTGGAACCCCGCCACAATATCTGAAACAATAGTCGAGTCTTCCTCGAAAAATATTCGCCCTTTAAATAACACAAGGTCGAGGGCCTCCCATTTAGCCTGTGTCTCATCGCGGATGATCCTGTCCCTTAGGGCAGAGAGACCCTCATCATTTTCGAGCTCTGACTTCACCAGATCCAGCAAACTCGGGGTCAAGGTTTGCAGCGCAAATAGGCCAGACTCTGGTTCATCCATGTCATTTTTGCCGCATCGTGATAACGCATCAGCCACATTTTTTAGAATGCCGGCTCGGTGTTCGACCTCAAAGTCAAATCCCAAAAGCTTACTGATCGAATGTTGTTGGGGTGACATTGTAAGCCTTTGTTCCAGCAAAAACTTTAGGCTATAGTGGTCTGTCTTGATCCCAAAAAATAAAGCCTCCATGAATAACGGCCTTAGAAAGCTCAATGAGCTCATGTTCATAAGCCGCTAGCTTGAGATGCCGATCGGCTCACTTCCGGCTAAAATAAGTAATTGGGTGGCCTCATTGTTGAAGAACCGCTCTAATTCTGCTGCCCAATGCATCACATTCCACTATGAATTCTTCAAAAAATTGGGAATAACACGTACCAGAGACTTGGAAGGTGCCTTCTTAAGAGCCTTAAAGGGTTCCATCGCCGTTGTAGTCTAAGTGAACCCGTTCTTCCGTATTTAGCTCGTCAAAGGGGCTACTATCACTTTGTAATCTTCGATGAATTTTTGGCAGTAGCCCGACATCCCAATAAACCCCTGTACTCCTCGAGTGGAACGGGGTTGAGGCCATTCAGTGATTGCAGTTATCTTTCCTTGGTCGACCTTGACCCCGTCAAAGGAGATGACGTGCCCCAAGTACCCCACCTCAGTTTGGCCAAAAACACATTAAGCCCGTTTGAGAAACAACTCATAGAGTTGGACTAGCTTAAGATCAAGGCGAACATGCACCACATGCTCATCCCACGATTTTCTATATATTGGTATATCGTCGAAAAACAAAAGCACACATTTCCAGAGTAGTTTCTCGAAGACAGTATTCATCAAACTTTGGAATGTGGATGGAGCATTTGACAACCCAAAAGGCATAACTAGGAACTCAAAATGGTTGTGATGTGTGTGAAAGGCCGTTTTATCAATGTCGGGCTTGTGTATCCTCACTTAGTGGTAGCTAGATGCCAAGTCCAGCTTCGTGAAGAACCGAGCACCGAACAACTCGTCCAATAGTTCATCGATGACGGGAATTGGAAATTTATCTTTAACGGTAATCTTATTTAGATTCCTAAAATCGACAAAAAATCGCCACGTACAATCAATCTTCTTAACGAGAATGATCAGTGATGAAAACAACAAACTTCTCTTGCAGATGAGTCCAGTCTGTAGCATGTCGGCACATTGGTGCTCATTCAAATCCTTCAACAAGTGTGAATAACAGTAAGGTCGAAACGCTACTGGGTTGGAATATTTGAGTAATCGAATATGGTGATTGCACTCCCTCTTGGGTGGTAGGCCTCTGAGAGCGGCGAAGACATCGCCAAACTGCTCCAAAAGTTGTCAAAGTTCTGAATCTATCCCGCTGAGAGATACCGTCCACAAGGCTACTTTCCAACCCACTTCCTCAATGAGTTTGGAATCCCACTTTTCTGCCCTCAGAGTTGTGAATGCCTCCACCTCCCCTTAAACCAAATCCTCTAGTGGTTCCTTTTCGTTGTAAATGAGATGAAGTGAAGTACTCGCTTGATCCCCCCTTTGTTGCCTCCCCACACTAAACAACAGTTCTTTCTTTGCTTTTAACTCCACGGTTTTCTTCATTCCATCCCACATGACCTACCCCAAGGCGTTGAGCCATCGGATACCAAGTAAAACGTCAAACCCGGTGAGGGAAATTGTAAAATAGTCGGTCTGAATATTGTGCCCTTGCACGTTCAACTGCAGCCTTCTACAACAACCATCAATTGTTAATTTTCCTCCATCGGGAAGAGAAACAAACATCCCAGGTCTCTGTTTCACTTCTATACCAAACTCCTCCAATAAGCTACTTTTGATAAAGTTATGAGTGCTTCCCGTGTCAAGAAGTGCCAATCCAGTTCTTCTGGCTATCGAATCCCATACTTGGAACGTACTATCCATCTGTTCTCCTTTGATCGAGTTCGAGGAGATTTTCGGCATCTCCTCCTCGAACGGTTAATCCTCTTGGTCCTCTCCCGCTTGTACTAGCATGATGTGGAAGAGAACAGGGTGACATTGATGGTTGGGAGTAAAAATCTCATCACAGTTGAAGCACAGTCCCTTAGCTCGACGTTCTCCCATTTCCGCATTCGTGAGCTTCTTCTATATCTGTTTTGGTGGGGCAGACTTCTCCCCACATATTTGTTCTCCCCGTTTGGTCCACCATTTGGCCCAATGGGTCCGTTTCCAGCGCTGCTACCGTATCCTTGGTTTCCCACCTTCGTGACCTGGCGTGTCCTAGGGGCTGCTGGTGCTAGCAATCCTCCAAAGTTTTGCGGACCCTTCTCGTCCGTGACCTTGAACTTATTGTCCCGGGTTAGTTTCATCGTGGTATACACGTCTTCAAGCCGCTCATACTCCACATGCCTCCTAAGTGCATTTGATAATCCAACATAAAACTGCCATAATTGTTGTTTGGCAGTAATTTGCATTTTACGTCCAAACATATCCTCGAATTCGGTGCAGTACGCCTCTACCGAGCATGTGTACCGCAAATGGGCCAATTCACCAATCGGGTTCACCGTATCCAGAATCCCGAAACGATGCTGACACATAATCGTAAACTTCTTCCATCCGAGGCGATGTGTCACTACTCGTCGCACATTGTTAAACCACTTGTGGCCATCCCAGTTAGCGCGCCCCACCTTCCGAACGCGAGTGTCATCATCGTTGACCCGCTGATCTCCTTTGTCAAAGCTGCCTTTGTTCCCCTTATCTCCTCCATCAATTCCTCCTGGCTTGCTTGCTGGTTTGCCATGAAGGTCTGAAAAGTCTCCATGAACTCCATAAATAGCCCCGTCATCTCGATTGGCTCTGATACCGAATTGGTACGAGCCTGTACCTGAGATCAAGTTACCAGAGCCGTGTTGAAACCTTCCCTAACCCCAATCCCTGCTTGAGATTAAGATTTACGGGGCAAAGCTCATTAATTCATTAATTGAGACCCATTTATAGGTAGGTCCAAATAAATCTAAAAAAGGAAATACAATCCCTAATTTAATGGATGAAATAAAAATAGCAACAAAATAAACTTAACTGCAATATATTTTAAAAACATCAACTCATCTTCACAAGTTGGTACGTTTTAGCGAACGTATCATGTTTTGGTGTAATTAATGTCCGCCACCAGTTTATTTCTGTTTTTTTGGCTGTCCGCCGTTCTTCCTATGAGCTTGTTCCGAATTTCAGTTACAAGATTTGGTCTCCGATGAAGTGGCCAAATTAAAGATCAATTAGTTCCCAACACTACACTTAACTATGTTAACATGTGGACAAAAATCTGGCAGTTGGATCAACAGTTGGATTGTCACCACCACAATTCCAGTTTCATGCTTTGATTGTGACAACACCATCATTCTAAGAGGTCAAGATTTGGTAATTAAATAGTATCGGTTTTCCAAAATTTGGGTTGAATTTCCATTTACTAATCGTTTCAAGAATTATCAAAAGCCCCAACTTCATAATTAGTACCTTAGCATGCACTGTCAACATTCTGGATTATAAAAATTGAGCTCTGCTGCAATTTCATGAAAATTAGACAATCTGCTGTATGCTGCTCGTGTTGCAATGCAAATATCCTTCAGGTGTAGGCCCTTTTGCCAACTACCGATGAAATTTACAGTTTTGAAAGGAAAACAACTTTTAAGAAAAAATAAAATAAAGAAAGAAAGAGACTGTTTTGATTAGAACTTGATTAAGAAAAAAAATTGGACCAGACCTTATAACATGATTCGACCTTATGACAGAGTATGTAAGTAATACAAAATAAAGAGACAAGAAGTGATCCGAGAAACGTAAAAACAAAGTGATACAAAGTTGGCGAGGAAAATACTAAACAGGTGCTACAATAACCCATGGAGGATGCTAATAGGGAATACATCCTCAGCAATGTTTTTTATTTTCTGGAAGTTCCCATGCAGAAGACGCATTTACATAATGCGTCTTCAGTACTTTTATTTTCTTTCGTTCCTGTTCTGAACATGATTCTTTATTTTTTTTTCCTTAAAGATGAAGACGCATTTGTGAAATAATGCGTCTTCTGTATTTGACCGTTGTTTTTTAGCCTGTTGTTTTTTAGCCTGCGTGATTCTCAGCAAATATTGAGGACGCATTTTTCTAATGCGTCCTCTGCTTTCCAGTGCTTTTTAACCGAGCACATCCCTTTTGTTCTGCTCATTCCCAGCATAACCGTCTGTAATTTTCTCCGGTTCTTCATCCCCTTCAAGCACATCTCCCTTCTTCCAGATTGCTCTTGCATTATTGACCGGAGATGGAAATTTGTGGTTCGGTTTGAGGTTTGGAAATCCAATATCGAAGGGAAGGTAAGTCGATTTCTAGCACTTTTGATTTTTCTTTGATCAGTTTTGGCATGAATTTTGACTTTCAAAGGTTTCTTTGTCGCTGTTAGGGCTGCCCTTGGGTTGCTGTTGTCCGTGCTGGAAGAAGCTGAGCTAGGAGGACGGTGAGTTTGAAGCACGCGCCATCCGAGATCTGCGTGTGGGGGTCACGCGCCTCCCTGGCAGCAGCGCGTAAGTTACACGCACCACCATCGAAGCTCCTATTTTGGTGGAATCCGGCCTGTTTTAGTTTTTGGGATTTATATTTTGAATGGTATTTCAGTGTATGGACTGTAGAATTTTTCGTGGTGAATTTTATGAAATAAACTCTAATTGTTGGAAGAAACGTATTGTTAATTTTTTGTTGTGTCACTGCTACATGAATTTTGTTTGTATTTACGTTTCAAAAAAGTTTTGTCCTCACTTGGGAAATGTGGTGTTTATATATTGGATGAAAGACACTTCCTATGTTTTTGAAATGGTATATAAGTTATTATCTATTTTTGAAATGGTTTTTTTGAAAGTTAAAAAATGAAATATTTTCGCTACCCTATGTTGTATGAAATGTTGAAGGAAAACAATTTCAAGTTTTCTGAAAAATATATTCAAAATCTTGTGGTCGTGTTGCTGCTAATTATTTGAATTTGGTTCTAGTTAATAAGATCCTAGTATGAAAATTGTGTTTGGAAATTATTTGACGAGGTTGAATGGTAATGTTTGTGTACAGTTCATGGAATTTGCTAATATTGTTTGGACGACATATGTACAGTTGCTGATTGTGTGAATGCTTCTATTGTAGGAATATTTGGGGTGACGCAGCGTGGAATTCTTTTCTGTTCACAACAGGGTGAAGAATTGTTTGTGTAAGGTACCTTCTTTGTGAATAACTTGCACAGTGTAGATTAACAAATTTTTATGTAGGACGGATTACGTTTACTTGTTATGAATATATAATTTGTGCATGTGTTTGTACTGAGTATGATGAGACCAGTGTGGAAAATCAATGTTATTTTGATGTTCGCTTGGGATTGTCATTTAATCATAATCTATGATGGTTGGGGGCTTAGTTTCGTTAGCAGACGTAATTATTTGTTGTATGCTTCTCGTTTGCAGTTGGACGATGAATTTATTATTGTACTTGTATAGAGATGGTGTGATTAAGTACGATGTGAATGTGGGTGTGTACTACGATCCTCCTGTAGCTGAGAAACATGTGAACCTGAAGCGGCGATTGAGCCACTCGCAGTTAGTTGAATTACTTGTGAGATGGCTTCACATTCAATGTGAGGGGTCTAATGTGAGAATATTTTATCGTTTCCCTGAGATAATTGGTTCTTGCATATATTATCGATGTTATGAAGTGGAGGATGACCAGTCCACATAGACTTTCTTTGACACTGTTGACGGAATGTCGTTGTCGGCAGCCGATCTTTACATTCACCTGCAGCGGATTGAGAACCACGTAGATCGTCTAGGTGATGTTGGTCCGGCCACTTTCATGCCGTTGTTGAGAAATGTTGAGAATGAAACCGCAGCCACCTGCCCTCCGTTCTCATATTCACCCTTTTCCCATAGTGTTGGGAGTCAACCTGCACCGTATGTCCAGCTAGGAAACTCTCAACCCTCTACGAGTGCTGGTCCACGTGGTCATTATATTGAACAATTCAATGACTTCGACAACGATTACGTAGGTGAAAGTGGCGACCATGGATCAGAGAGTGGTGGTTGGGACCACGTGGTGGGGGAGATTGATGATGCCGACGTGGATGGTGAAGGTGGGGAATTCGTAGGAGACAGTGAAGAAGATCATTCACTTTCCGGGGATTCAAATCCAGGGGATGATGATCGCTCCCTGATGTACGGGAACAATGGTCCCACCGCATTCAATCAAATATG
>JAULKM010075071.1:0-27783 GCA_032355605.1 Rubia tinctorum
TCAAATTTGGCCAATGGATCTCTATCTCTTAGAATATAACACTTGCTTCCAAACACATGAAAGTGAGATACACTTGGATTCCTTCCCTTCCAAATCTTGTAAGATATCTTTTTGGTAAACGTCTAAAGATACACTCGATTGATAGTTTAACAGGCTGTATTAACAGCTTCTGCCCACCATTTTTTGTGTATGCCTTTTTTTGCAAGCATGCTCAAGCCGTCTCCTGAAGTGTTCTATTCTTCCTTTCTACAATGCCATTCTGATGTGGAGTGATTGGAGTGAAGAATTCATGTTGAATCCCAAGTTCATCGCAGAACTCACTGAATTGAGAGTTTTCAAATTCCCTGCCATGGTCAATTCTGATTCGAACTATCTTTCCAACCGGACTTCCCTTCTCTGTCTGCAATTTTATCCCCAAACTTCTAAACACATCCACAATATCAGATTTTTCTTTCAGAAACACCACCCAAATATATCTAGAAAAATCATCAACACAAGCAAAGATGTACTTCTTTCCACTCACACTAGGTGTGTTGACTGGATCCATTAAATCTATATGAAGTAATTCAAGATTCCATGAGGTTGTAATATACTATACCTAAGAATGAGGTAACCGAATCTGTTTGCCTTGCTGAAAGGGTCTACATACAATTCCACTCTTGGTAGTAAGCATAGGCATTCCACGTTCTGCTTTTGAATTTACGATTTTCACCAAGGTTTTGTAGTTGACAATACCAAGCTTCCTAAGCCATAGTGTGCCTTTATCTTGTTTTGAACTTAAACATCGTACTTCTTGCTCCAGAAGATAACAATTGTCTGATGATCAAATACCAGAAAGTACTTTATCATTCCCATGTCTCACCACACATCTGTCTTTCTGAAATTCAACTGTCATATTTTCATCACACAACTGACTGATCCTTAACAAATTTGTCTTTAAATCCTCAACGAGCAACACACTTGTAAACATCAGAAATCCTTCAATGTGCATTTCTCCCTTGCCAGTGACACGACTCTTCTTTCCATCTCCAACGGTAACAAAACCACCATCATATGGTTTTATTTTTGGTTTAAACTCCTAAGTTTTGGTCATGTGACGAGAGCACCCACTATCAAAGTATCACGAGTCTCTAGAATGTGCAATAAGTGAAGTATGAGTAACAAAACAAGTATTCATGCGTTTAGGAACCCATACCTTTCAAACCATCTTTGACCGTTGCGTACCATCTATGTTGGAACATATAGACAGCTGGCGTCCATTCATGATATCTCTCAGTAATTTGAGGCACCGTTCCTCGGTATAGCCTTGAAACATGCAAAAACTACACATGAGAGGTTTTCGTGGATGAGTCTTAATCACCTTTCTTTTCATATCTTGAACTTCCATCTTGAAATTTCCAATATCGCATGATACATTACCATAACCAATCCCTTGCCGATCTCCGAAGGTCTTTCCCATGGTCAGAATGTCGTCTAACTATACCTTGCTAGAATTTAACTTCCTGATAGTTTCTTTGGCCAACTCTGCCCTTTCAGCCATAGTATTTACCTTCACGTTCAGATATTCAACTTAACTCTTAAGTCTTTTAACCTACACTTTCAATTACTTCTTTGCCTCGACTAATTGATTTTTTTCCAATCTTTAGGGACTTATTTTCATCTGCCACCTTTAACCACATGTCATACATTTTTTCGTATGAAGCATAGATGTCTTCATCACTCACTGATTGATCTTCATCATCGCTGAAAGTATCAGTAGAACGTATGTTGGAACATATCGTATTTATGTTGGAACCTACAACAGTATCTGTGTTGGAACATACATCCACATCTTCTTCTTGAATTTTTGGTCCAAATGCCACATAATTACTTGTAAGTTCCTCTTCATCTTTCTCATCTTCTTCAACTTCACTCCATGAGATAACATACGATCTTCCTTGCTTCTTCCGGGTATTGGCACAGTCAGACTGGATATGTCCAAAACCTTCACATTCTCTACACTGAATCCTTCCTTGCTGTTTTGCTTCACCATCTTGATTCCTCGAGAACTGTTGGTTTCCTTGCTCCATGTGATTACCACGGTTCTTACCAAAGTTTTTTCCACGTGGTCTATTTCCTCCAGTTCTCTCTTGTGATTTCTCGTTCACAACCTTCTTCAGCATTCTTGAGAAATTCTTAGTGATGAAAGCTATTTCTTCAATATCATCCTCACTATCTGATTCGTGATCATCCCGTGATGATGATGCTTTAAAAGCCAACTCCTTCTGAGTTTTTTTACAGGCTGTTCCATGTTCATTTCATACATTTTTAGTGATCCCATAAATTCATCCAGGGACATTGTGGATACGTTTCTTGCTTCTTCTATTGCCGCAACCTTCATAGCAAATCTCCTGGGTATGGATCTTAAGGTCTTCTTCACCAGCTTACATTCCTTATAAAAATTTCCCAATTGATAAGCCATATTAGATATGTCTCTGAGTTTCCCATTAAATGTGGCAATCGTATCATTCTTCTTCATTTTCAATTCTTCGAACTTAGTTGCCAACATCTGTAGTTTGCATTCATGTACTCGACTGGTTCCTTCATGTAAAGTCTGCAAGATATCCCATGCTTTCTTAGCCCGATGACATGTAGAGATGAGTTTAAACTGATTTTCATCCACTATTGTGAAGATCACATTCAATGCTTTGGAAATAGCCAATGAAGCCTTCAATTCATATGGAGACCAAGACGATTTATCTTTGAGCGTTTGTCTCCTTGAACTTGACTCTCCCTCTATCTCCTTAGAGCTGGATTCTTCATCTTCAGTTGGATGATTCCACTGATTCTCAACAAAGTGCCATGCAAATTCATCCAGAGAATTGATAAACAGTCTCATGCGAGCCTTCCAGTAATTGTATTTTGTTCCTTCTAACAGAGGTGGCTGAGACACAGAAGCTCATTTTCTTGTCACCATGGTAAAACTGGATCACACTTTCTTTGACACAACAAAGGTAAAATATAAGTGACCAAGCTCTGATACCAATTGAAAAACTGGTTTTAGCATTTTAGCTTAACTGTCAAACCTATGTTCCAACATATCATAACTTAACCAAGTATGTAAAGTAAATAACGCACGAGACACACAACTTGGTTGCGCATTTCGGAGAAATCCACCTACGTCTGCAGGCCTGACCTAGTTCAAAATAAATCTAGTAACAAAAAAGATATAGTACAAAGTACACCATACAACTATACTTATCTTTTCTAATTCTAAATGTGTGGATTTTACATGCTCCCCTTGCTACCGATCCGCCTTGATCAGACTCCCTCTGACCTCGAAACTCATCGATACTGGATCTCCTCCTCCCGAGAAATTAAGGTATACGACTCTGAACTTGATCAACAGGTCACGTATGTTGGAACATATGAAAACTGGCTCTTACAAAGCTCTGGAAAGATATAAATCTGATGTGCAGATTTTTCTCAATTAAATTCACTCCTTTGCAGCCGTTAATGTCCTCTATTTATAGTTCACATGCAGATCAGAATACTCCATAATTATCTCCATAATATTCCTATTCTTTATCTGCTTCTGAAACACATCCAAATCACATAAATAAATGGATTTTCTTATCTCAAATATCCCATAAGATTCTACAACCCCAATTCCATAATTATAGAGATATTTCATAAAACCATTATGCTTCCATACTACTGAATCAAATATCGCTAAAACTCCAAGTTTCCATAAATTAATTTCTCCGCAATATTCTGGTCGCCAAAACTGATCTTCCGCAGTATGTTCCAACATGGAACATTTTTCTTTTTTAACACTAGTTCACAACTACCAACACAATAATCAATGGGATGCACATGACTTTACAAATACTGTATATAAAAAATAATGAATGAATATTTTACAAAGGACGTACCTGGGTATTTATATGCTAAAACACTAATAATAAATGTGTGTAACTGAAATACTTAGTTCCTGCATGATTATCTCCTTAATTACCGCAACCTTTGAATAATCTATATGTTGAATCTAGATGCATCTCAATGGCCCATTCTTACCTTCTATTGGACCGCGATCCAATATGAGAAGAGTATTATCAAAAGCCCCTTGAGAACTCAATGCATGATAATTATGTTCGAGTATTTGAATCATCTTAACTTCAAATATGTCAACGTCATAGGAATTCCTTAGTTCTCTTAATCACAAATATCATATCCTCAAATATATCGAGTTTTTCTTCCTCGCTCGAAGGGTCTCTTGAAATCTTGTGCTTTCGAGCTACATATTTTCTTTAAAAAAGGGACTCTAATATCAAGTCTCCAACTTTGATGATCGAGCACGAGAAGAAAAAGTTTGAGATTCATAAGCTAGGCTTATAACATGCATATAACGCTAGTGCCAACATTTTTTACTCAAAGCCTACACCAACAAGATGACCAAGACTAAGGAGTTTTAGCACTTGATTCTGGACTTGGCCAAGACTAAGGAATTTCTTTTTGTTGCCTTCGTAGTGTATAACTATACTGGAGGCATTAGAAAAGTCTCATCAACATTTGACTATGAACAATCCTTGAGTTGAAGCGATACTTAAACAAGGCCAATGATGAGTTAGAATCCTTTTGTAATAATAGTCACCCAACCATACGCGGCAAGAAGGTTTCAGCTCACGTTAACTAGATGGTAGAGCAAAACAAGTATGCTAAGGAAGAGATAAATGCCTTGTGAGGTACTATCGAAGCCCACGATACATAGTTTTAAGATCTTGGAAATAGCGTTTCTCACCTCAGGGGTGGAATTCTCAATAAAGCTTCATTAATGAGGCTTCATCGAGTCTTCGAGAGAGTTTATCATTGTAGCATATCATGCAGTATATTATTCATTGCCTGGAGGATATTATATATTTATAAAGGTATGCTTGAAGTAATTTTGCTCAAGTTTTAGACTTGGCATAAATTGGGATAATGTCACTCCAGGCGTACAAATGCTAGGAAAGTTGGTTAAAATGTAGCTGAGTATACAAGTCGTAATCATAAATCTCATAGATAGATGTAGCATTGGGCATCTAATTCCTTAATAATGAGTCTGGAGTCGAGGAGGATGTCCTTTAACTTTTGGAGGTGGTTCACTTGGGTACACTATCCCCCTCAGTCGAAGGACATCAATTATCACTAGTAGCACCTCGACCATGGAAGACTTCGTTGTCATAGATTCCTAGTTTCTTCATCCACACAATTTGTATTTTGAGATTTTGTAACTGAAGTTACTGCGACCATATAGAGATCATGTGTTTTACAATGTCCCCTCCTGGTTGCCAAAATACTGTTGAGCATTTGATTCTCTCAACTGCATTTGTGGAATTAACTTACTGCTTTCTAGCTATTATACTTGACATAAGCAAGAGTTAGGACCTCGATCTCCTTGACCATGACTATGGAGCCCACTTTTGTTCAGCTATTGAACTTGGCGTAGATTGAGAGCAATCGAGAAATTGAGGATACGATTTATCCCTTTAGAGGGAAATTGTGATGTCATCCTAATGATATGAATTTTTTATGTCGTAGCTTTGGAGGGTAGTTAAAGCTTTCCTTCCTTTTGGGAGTATTAATAAGTAATCTCTTGGAATACAGTTTATTACAATGATACGATGAGCAAACAAATCATAACTGGATGTGGTTTAAATGCCAGTTGCAGTGTTTCACCTGCAATATAAAACCTGATCGCAGTGTTTCACATACGATATAAAACCCAAAGAAGAACAAGAGCATGACTTTTGACGCGCGACTGGTATTAAAATGGGGAAAATTGAGCAGCTGGAGGAAAAGTTAGGAAAATTAGTTCCCTAAAGCTTTGAGCCTCGAATTGCCTTGTAGTTTCCATATACTAATGTACAAATTTTGATATTATGTTTCTAATTTTTCTTCATCTTCATATATTGCGTGTCCTTTACTTTTTAGGCAGTGTGTTAATAAGAAATGTTGAAATAAATGTAACTCAAATGTAGTGCATCATACAAAACTAAATTCAACATAAGAAAATCAAAGTGTAGCATAGAACTCAAATCTTCAATCGCAGTGTTTAGCATGCGAAACTTGAAATTATAGTGAGCAAAGCTTATTAGCCTTCAATTCGATTCATCAGTCGTAGCGCGTAGAATACAAAACTGGAACTATTACAAGGAGTGCCGCTTTATCATATTTTCACTCGAATCATTGGCCAAAACTGGAATTATCACAAGAGTGCGGCTTATCAGCTTTTCACTCGAATCAACAGCCGAAGCTGGAATTATCACAAGAGTGCCGCTTATCAGTTTCCCCTCAAATCATCAACTGCATCACATAACATACGAAGCTGGAACTATTACAAAGAATTTCGCTTATCAGCATATCACTCATATCTTCAAGAGTGCCGCTTATCAGCATATCACTCATCTCTTCAATAGTGCCGCTTATCAGCATATCACTCATATCTTCAAGAGTGCCGCTTGTCAGCATATCACTCATATCTCCAGTCACAGCGCGTAACATACAACTAATAACCCTTTGAAAACAATAAGAGCAACATCAATATTTGCAATGTCAATATCTTAATTGCAGAACCGTACCCAGGCCTTTAGGCCATATTCAATGTCATAAAAACATATAATGGCATTTAAGCACAAAGTCATAACAAATTATGCATGATAATAGAAGTAATATCATGCAAACACATAACCTCAACGGTAGAAGGATATACATAAGAAATAAATGAAATTTGTCCAAGCATCCATGGAATAGAGAGAGAGAGTGATCACATGCAAGAAGAATCTCTTTCATACGAGGCAGCTTATCTCTTAGCCAGTAGAAGAGAGAAATTTGCATTAAGCTAAAAATTCTAGCAATAGATACTCATATATGAAAAGAGAAAGTTAAATTACTTATCAATCACTTAAGAAATATGTTTTTATAGCCATCCAATAGACACTAGTGGAAGTTGTTTCATATGATTATATTTTTCTTCTATACTGTTCCATTGTAATGTATTCTCAATCAGCATTTACTCCTTCAATAGGAATCGAGCAAGCACGTTATAAGTGTGAGGATTTTGGAAATCATTTTCTGTATGGCTTTGTTCAAATAGCAATGTAACTCATTCCACACTAGTAATTAAAATAAGAAAGAGATATCATACTAGTAATTGATGCATAGTTACTTCCCCCAAGAATTATTATTTTTAAATCTGAAAAAGGATTTTAAATAATTTTAATCCAATCTCAAAATTTATTTTGTGATGCCACCAGGTCGATGCCGGAACTATTTCATAGGGGCCACACCTAAACTTCAGCAAAAATTTATTTTAACATTTTATCCAACTGATGTATCCCTTTCTCCTAAGTTTATTAGTCATGCACCTAAGTTCATTTCTACAATTATTTTATGTTGTTCTTTATCTTCCTTAAAAGGATATATCTAATTAAATTGGGCTCCTTTATAGAGCGGGAGGAGTAACACATAGAACATAACTAGTGGATAATGCATAAAATCATACTACCAATAAACAAGTTGCACATTTTAAGGTTTATTTGTGACTTGAGGCCTTACCTGAAGAAAGCGTTGAGCACAAATAATTCAGCACAAAATATGTGATGAAAACCAAATAGCTCCAAAAATCTCTTTTGTCAACAAAGGTTGTCTTGCACCTCCAAAATATTCCATCTTTTTTAAACCCAAAATAATTTGCCCAATTTTCAACAAGAAGCTATTATTTTTGTTTTTATTTTTATTTTGGAATAATTTATGTGTCGCTATTGCCCACAAAATTATTTTAAAATCATAGAGAGAATTAAATAATTTTATGCAACCAAGCCTAGGCTAATTTTGGTATATTTTGGCTCCGGTAAAATATAATCTCTCATAACGATATAAAAGCAATGTCTATCAAGATACAAAAAAGAGAGGATATTTGCAGTATATATAAAGATCCAAACAGTTCTTGGTTATCATTCTGATCCTACCCAAGAAATCTAACTGTTCATAGCATTTAAGAAAAAGCAAATGACAAATCAACTTCATTAATTCCATCAAAGTCATCACTTATTATGGATGCCAGTGGCGGAACTAGACACATTTTCAGGAGGGGCGGCGCTGGGCAGGGCGGGGTTGGGGCGGGGCTGGGATAGGAGGGGCGGGGTTCATGTATACATCTCAGTCACCAGAGTTTGGAGGGGGAGGGGGGCAGCCGCACCGGCTCGCCCCTCTAGTTCCGCCGGCGGCGTCCATAATAAGCAGGCATGTATATCAATATAAGACTTACTCAAGATGTTGCTTTTTAGTTACTTGAATGAGAATAGATAATATTTGAAATTTTAACATATATATTCAGCATAAAGTGGTAATGTATTCATAGAATATATAAGAGATTATTCGTAAGAAATGCTACACTTTCTTAATTGATTTATATTGTTTATACGAGGAATCATATTAAGGGTGCCTTTGTGATGTAGTAGGCCAGTTGTGCCATTGTGATGTAGTACGGCTAAGCTTCTACCTTTTTTTAAACACTAGTAAATAACACCGCGCAATAAATAATTTAATTAAAAATTTATGATCTTATTATGGTTTTTGTAATTCTTAAATAATTTAATTAAAAATTTATGATCTTATTATGGTTTTTGTAATTCTTATATAATTTTTGTGGATATCATTAATTACTGTAATTTTATTAAATATGCTTTTAAGTATTTTTTGTGTGCATTATATTAATTTAAATAGGTAAAAGTAATGTAGAAATTATATATGCGTGCACTTACTTATGAAAAGGTCTATCAGCACCACTTACAGACGGTTCTCCATCCTATAATCTCGTGAAAAAAAACTGCAATGATCTTTCCAATACGGATTTACATAAATGTACCAATACAATACATAAAATGTAAAATTAACTAATTTAATAAATATATGTATACACACACATATATATATATGTGTGTGTGTGTGTATATATATATATATTTGGGGATATCGTCCTTACGCTATCTCAAGAATATCATATCATTTGACTTGATTATGTTGTAAAATATGAATTTTAACATATTATGAATATATATAGGGTGACACACACTTAGAGTATGAAATTTTCATGATAATAAATCTAAAGAAAATAAAAACTTAGTACTTCATTTATCTTCATATTAAAAAAAATACATTTTTAAAGTTGTATGAAATTTCTTATTTTAATATCTAAAATAAATAAATATCAAACTCTTAATAACATCATAATTTTATTATAATTTATATTTGAATAACTTTTAATTTTCTAAACCTAGTAAGTGAACTGGAAAATAAAATGCATATTCAATCGTGAAGAGCTATTTTTAAACGTAGCTAATCGATTTTAAAAGTTTTATTTATTCATTTTAGATAAACATTCATCCTGGTGGAAAGGGATAACTATATGTATGCTAACTGTTTTTTAAAATGAAATAAACACTAAACGAAAATCCGTTATTCCTAACTTCACTTTTACATATCAATCTAACTAATAGAAAGGTAGTTTGTTTTGATATATTTTCTTGGATTTGCTGCCATCTCATATGTTAGAGAAATGAAGGTTAGATATCCAATGAAATCTCCAATCTAAGTTTAAAAAAAACAGTGTCTCAATAAAGACCAAAATCAAAAGAATACGATTTTGTGTTAACCACTTGCATTTAGATTCCCAGAGGATGCTTCTATTTAAGTTGTTGCAGCTGAGCCTGCAATGTTCACCACCTTTTTAACTTTGTCCCCCAAAAGTCATTTGGTGATCATGCTCTGCAGTCGGGGCCATTTCCTTGGTAATCTGACAGCATCAAAACTTAAAGTATATCAAACAAAGCCATGTGTCGGGAACTCCCAACGGGTGCGAAACCAAACACTTTTGCAAAATAACATAACACAATCATTTTACTTAAACAAATTCTCATTTCAATATATGACCGAAACATACATCCGAGATATCAAGAACCAATTGTTCCTCACCTGATTGTGAGTAAGGTATGAATATCTATCCTTAATTGCAGAAGTACCAGACGCACCAGATTTTCCAGAGGAAGCAACAATAGAAGCATAAGAAGAAACGATCCCGAAGCAACATAGAAGTTATATCAGCATACCATTTCTTTGTGAAACCACACATACCACAGTAGAGTTTAATATGAAGTCCAAAAGTTCCAGAACCTCCATAAGGATACAACAGCAACTAAGAATTTGTTAATTCAGTACTTCTTGTCAGTGTGCACAACACCAACATCATCAAGTTCACTAATAGAAGATGACTTTTCATATCCCTAAAATCAATATCACTGAATGAAAGATGGGTTTCCATAAATTCAATTTCTCATAACCACACAAGGAGCATACCCTAATATGTTGCAATTAATGATACAGTAGGATAGACAAATTCAATGGAAAAAGTTGTTCAACCACTGTCCAAAAGTAACACTTCGAGCATTACAGCGTGAAGATCCCACATTATAGAAAATTCAATAAGAAATGTTAATAAATAAGAAAACCAACAAACTTCACATTCATTCACGTGTCATAAAATCCCAACGGATGCGAAACCAAGCACTTATGCAAAATAACATAACACAGTCATTTTACTTAAACAAACTCTCATTTCAATATATGACAAAAACATACAACCGAGATATCAAGAACCAATTGTTCCTCACCTGATTGTGAGTAGAGTCCGAATATCTATCCTTAATTGCAGAAGTAGCAGACACAACAGACTTTACCGAGGAAGCAACATAAGAACATATGATGAAAATGTATCATCAGAAGTTCACTGCCACGCTTTAACCCATTTGGTCTGCGAATTCAGGCGGCAAATGATGCTGACCTCCTTTTTCTTGTTCTTGTCTCCGGCGCCATTCACAAGGCGCTCGATGAACTTTTTAGGCGCCTTCTTAGCATTTGCATTACTTGATTGTCTCCCTTTCGTCTTCCTACTTTTGGACTGGAATTTTCCACCTGACATTATTCCATCCTTCAATGTGCTAGCATAGTATGGAAAGTCACCTGAGTAGTGTTTTACCTCCAAATTCTCCTTTTTCATCCACTTGAGTGATCTCAAAAGAAGTGGTATGAATCACATATGCTACTGGAGATTTTTGAGTCGTTCTCAGAAGAATACTATTGTTATTCTTCCTCTTGATTCAGCTCATTTTCATCCCACACAATTGGTTGTGGAGCGCCATGATGTCAATTGTCATCAGATGGCTTGAGTTTAGGCGTGCGAACATTTTCCAAGATCGAGTCCACTCTCTCCCTCAGTGTCCTTACTATTAGAGTCTTAAGAAAGTTCATCACTTGAACTGCGTACATTAACACTGTCAAAGGATCTGCCATATGTTTTCAGCCATAATTAATCAAGAATCAAACTTTGTTTCAAAAGTAAAGGGAATAAAAGGCATTCCCTTTATCTCCCATTCATATCAATGAACCTTTTACTTCAAAAAGTACAAAAATAGAGAAGTTTAGGCTCACCTGATTCATGTTTGGTGCAAATACCATGGCCACATTGTTCATTTTGTTCAGATGTTCCATTTGAGCGACATTAGTCATCAAATTTATGGCCCAATCCAATAGGGCTGCTTTTGTAGAAGGAAATTCCCTCACGAGTTGTGTGCACTCTTCTTCTCACTGTGCCTCCATTACCCGTTCGGGTGGGAGTGAATCCAAAAACCCCGTTGGAAGCTCCCTAACTACAGTTCATGGTACAACATATGGAGTACTAATTCTGTCGAGCTATGAACTGGAAAAAGGATCATGAAAATAATACAATCATAGAATCTATCATGTATATTCAATTTTCTGTGCAACACTTCAGAAGATATCAGATTCAGATTACAACCCCAATTCAAAGTTTGTACTTACACTCTGTACTATCCTTTTTTATTACAAAGTAAACCATAAAAAGTAGAAAAGATCAATTTCAGAAGCCAGTGATCATACGCATCTTGTGGTAATCAAATATTCCTTCAAAAGGAAGCTCGAGTTCATCACTAATTGACAATTGAATCAAACAATCTAGCAGATGATGTAGTGTCTCCAGATGGACTCAAGCAAAATTTAGACCAGATCACCAGAAATTGTGCTATAACTATTAATAAATTCAGAAGATTGATAAAAATCATATAACAATTCAGTGATAGCAACTGAAGTTTACTTGCGCATACCACTCTGCTCTGCTTCTTTACCAGCCTCACCAGTTGCTCCCTCAACCACCGTTACACCTTCAGCGCCACTGAGTACTGTCACAAGTTTGGACCATATCTCTCCGCCCTGAAAAATGCCACTAACACCCGTTAGCTGCAAACCTTCAGAAACAAAACCATAATGAGGTACAGAGTGAGAAAGACTCTTACAACGTTTCTTTTGCGTCTTCCACGAAAGAACAACAATGTAGTCCTCCTAGACTCACTATCAGATAAGCATTTGGAATCACAAAACTCGACATTGGCGACATATGGAAGTATGAGATCCTTTTCCAGGTAAACTTTCCTGGGCTTGTACCTAATGAATTGAGTCGGATTATGAACCAATGCTACTATTACAAATGCCAAACAATGCATAGTTCACTCACCAATCCCCAGTGGAATACATATCAGGCAGCAACCAGATAGCTTTTTTCATAAGCTTACGAACAGTCTTAAAAGACCAAGGGTGATGAACTGGAAGAATCTGATCCATTCCCTCCAATCTCTTCCACGCAGGCTGATTCCTCACCCACTCTAAAGCCTCTTAGATGATTCAAATCAGTAAAATCAGTAAAATTAACAAAGAGGGCATTTTCAGATTAATCAGTATTCAGACGTATCCTCGCGCTCAAAGCAGCACATAGCAATCACGCATGAATCATTTCAAACTCATTTAACATCAAACAAACCTCACACTCATGCATAATTTCAGAACCGCAAATCCGTAAACAAACAAACAGCGGGTGTATTGACATATTTCATTCAGCGCACATAAGCAAACCTAGGATTCCTTAAGCCAAGGACAACACAGACGCGTATTACCAAACCCTAGGCAAGCTCGAATGACAGATAAACACGCATCATATCCAAATCAATGAAGAACGGATGAAAACAGGGATGGAGACCATGCAACGGTGAATCGAAATTCAACCCAAACACAACTTTAACAAATTTTGAAAACGATGAGATGATAAGGAGAGGATAAGAAGGAATATACCTGAGGAGGAAGCAAAGAGCGATGGGGAATGTAGCTCTTCTCCCGAGACGTCATGGTGTGAAGTGGAATGGAACTCTGGTTTGAAAGGTGTCTTCGACTGCGAAACGACGTCGTTTCACGAGGCCACTGTACAACACATGGGTAGTAACATCAGAGGGGGAAAATCACACACACACAACGCAAGTAAATGTACAAAATAACCTTGGACGACCATTTTGTCAACAATTGAATGGGAGTATTGCTTTTTACGTTTACTGGGTGATAAGTCCAATTCTTTTTAACAGCTCTAGCAAATAATACTTTTAGTGAACTTTTCCAAGGATTTACATGGTTAACTTTTTTGGTTACTGGTTTAACTTCTGTAATATCAGATTGCATGTACTATCAGAAAATTTCATTATTTCCTTGATATGAGTATCACTTATATCATATGCTATAATGAAACTCATGCAGAAAGGCAATGCTCAGAAATACACTAACAGGGGTTGGTGGTTTGTTTGGTGGACGGGAACCTACAACATGGTTCTCTTTTTCCACCAAGAGTATCTTAGTTTATATACCCACCAAATGCCTCTCCTCCAGTATTTTTTTGAGCTCGCCACTAACACACCCTCCACGACTGTTGAAGTTGAAGCCCCTCGGCTGTCGACGTTGAAACTCCATGGCCGCTGTAGCAGGGTACTCAACTTATTCCATCAAGGTTCGTGACCCCTTCTGAATTTCCGAAAGGCCACAACAGCAAACTCTCGGCATGATTTGAAGGGGGCCAAACTGGAAAATTTGGATGCTGAATGGGGCGGTCAATAAAATTTGGAAATAAAGGGGGAGGGCGCATTAATTTGTGCGCCGTTTTAATGTTGCAGACTTGAAAAGAAAATGGAAAATAGGCCGAATGCGCCCTCACGGTGAATTAATTTTTTTTAACGTTTCGTTTGTAATTAAATTTTTCACGGCGGTGAACTTTAGAAAATAAGGAATGCGCCCTCAGTTCGAATTATTATTTTTTAAAATTTTAGTCTTTTTTCAAATTTTGACGATGGGGTATATGGGTCTGCAGCTCCCGTGATCGGGACTGCGTAGTCTGCCCGATGCTCCCATGCTTGAACGTAAGTGCTCAGAACAATTCACTAGTCCATATTTGGCTTGCCCCGACGATCTCTTGAATGCAGGGTTCTGTGGACCTCCTGCGACACTAACTGTACAGGTACTGGTTGGAATAAACCGAACTGCCTTAGCACTCGGTGTACATGGTGACCCTCGACCATGTTCCATGAAATGAGGTTGACTATGAGGAGCCAACTGTTCCTACCAGCCGTACAATAGGGTGGAAGTTGTTGAAGGAGATCCTCTGAGTAGGGCTGCCAAATGAACTGGAGAACGAGAGGAACGTCAGTTAATTTATCTAAACAGTAATGAATAATGAAGATGATGTTATTTTTTAGATTATCAGTTCAGGGATGTACCTGACAGTCCTCGAGGGCTGTTAGCTGGTCCCGGTAAACGGTGAGCACATGCATCGGAGATCACGACAAATTAAACTGGGTCCTCCACCTGTGCAGGAGGGATGGGAGAAGTCGAGTTATCTTCTTAAAACATAAGTTTGTGAATAGTATCTGTTTAATTATTAAATACCAACCTGGATCCAATTGCATCCATAGTGTTGGTCAATGGTAGATGTCCGGCGGGACGGATGGACGGTATTTTCTCCCACACCCACAACTGGAGAGTAGTGCAAACAGGTGGGCCATTACAATCCAAGCCCTGACAATGAATAATAAATTTGAAGAATTAATGTTAATAGAATAGTAGTGTTACCTGTAGGAGGACAACTGGACCGGATATGGATTTTGCTCCGGTCAATGGCGTCACATAAGCTCCAGTACAAGTGTGCTAGGATTGCACTCCCCCAACTGTACTGATGTGCCGCACTTAAGTCCATGATCGGCGACAAGTATATCAAAGGGATCTGATACCCCGACGAGTCCGACATAAGCATTCCACCCAGTAAGAGTAGAATAAATACTTTGGCCCACTGTTGGAAATCAATGTCCGTGGCATGAACTGGTAGTCTGCTGTTCAACACGTCACCCAACCAGGTGGCCCTTATACGACCCCTGTTGATGACATGTAGAGGGGGAGTTTCCCCTAAGAAGTCAGCGCATATTGTCTGCCAAACCTCTGGCAGCCTTCTATGGTCAATCCCCATGACAGGCATACCGTCGAGTGGTAGACCCCAAAGCACCGCCACATCCTGCATGGTGATAGTTGCTTCGCCCACTGGAAGATGGAAAGTGTGGGTCTCTGGTCTCCATCGCTTGACCAATGCTGTGATAAGTGAATGATCAACATGGATAGGCGCTGAGTCGAGTAGGCCCTGGAAACCTTCCGCACGAACATAGCGTAGTACACCCTCCGACATAACCACCTCCCAATAGACACTGTTACATCGTCTCACCTGCAAGGCTGAATTGTTTAGGTTGTCATTGTATATCTCCCTTGCTCGATGCTCCCTGTGAAGATAGAGAAAATCTTCGTCAATTGGTCCCGGATGGTCCATGCTGTGTCCCTGCGTGAAATGAAAAAATGAAAATCAGGATGGCGTAACAACTATTAGAATAATATTACAGTATAAAACAATGTAATGATACAACATAATAACGCAGTCAATTAATTTTGTACGAAATGGTCACTTTGAACTCCTTCAACACGTGCTCTATGACATCTTTGACCGTAAAGGAGGGGTTGCCCTCAATCTGATAACGAATGGAACGCGCAATCATCATCGATGTCACATTAGTGTTACCATCCGACCGCCCATCACCTATACACGAATGACTACGAGCAATTGCCAGTTCCTTCAGCGACAACCCGACATTTTGCGTACCATGTGTGCGACTTGCTCTCCACTACCCGATGCTCCCTATTCATCATCGAACTCCATCTACATATTGCTTCCACCAATTCCGGCTTTGTCCGAAATCGCATCCCCAATTCAACTTCACCAGTCGTTGGAACGTAATTAGGAAGTATCCCACCACAATCACTCATGTCATACCAATCCTTATCTGGACCCCCGTAATCCATGAAGAAAACCCTGGTATTAGGATTCAAATTTTTTGGAATGCATTGGGGACATTGTTTGCTTGCCCGCCACAGTCATCTTCATCCCTCGGATTCGAATCAGTGGAAAAAGAATGATCACCCTCACTATCTCCATCTACTTCCCCACCTTCGCCATCCTCTTCATCAGCACTAACGTGGTCTACAATGTCACCACCCCCACCACCTGAAACTTGATTGCCAATTTCACCTACATAATCATCATCAAAGACATTGAATCCCTCACGAAAACCACCATGGGGAACATAACTTGTGGACGGCTGAGAGTCACCGAACTCTACATACCCTGAAGGTTGACTCGGATCACCTACGAAATGAGAATGTTGTAAACCTTGAAAATCATCATTTCTTTGGAAGGCAGGGCAAGTTCCAGATGCATAGTTTTCAACATTGCTCGACAACGAGGTGAAAGTGCTTGGGCCAACGTCACCGGGACGATCTGAGTGGATAACAATTTTTTCTAACTGAATTTAAAGGTCGGCTAACGAAAGGCACATTCCATGAATAGTATCAAAGAATGTCTTCGCCGACATGTCATCTTCAACTTCATAACATCTATAATGAATACCAGAAATCATCGCCTCAGGCCGACGATAAAATATTCTCAGAACATAAGCCTCGCGACGAATTTCAAGTCGTCTCGCAATCACATCTACTAATTGAGAGTAGTTTAACCTCTCACTTATGCTCATATGTTTCTCTGGAACTGGTGGGTCGTAGTACATGCCCACATTCACATCATACTTAATAACTCCTCCTCTGAACACGTACATCAACAAAACCATCCTGCAACTGCAACGGAGTGTTACACAACAATTTCCTATGCAATCAATTACTATCGTACACATGGTTCAGCTTACCGTTCTACGATTCGACCCAACGACCATATTCAAACAAAAGATACAATTAATTACTTGAAAGCATATTCGACATTACATCAACAATTATTTGTGGGAAACAATAAAAATACAAAGTGGCATTCGAAACAAAACATACCTTCAACAAACAAGATGTATCCCTGCTCGGATTAGCAACAATTTCCTTGACCTACCTCCCAGACCTTTCCTACACAGGAACCAATTAAATTATTATGATGGTGGAACAGAATATCAAACGGCTACCACAATTAACAATAACAAAGGCCTAAACAATTCCTACACCACATGTACATTCAAACCAAACAAATTCAAATACTAAACATCAATTAAAAATATTTAATTTTTTAATGAATTTCTTACAATAACGAAAACCCCTTTTCAAACTTAATTCTCTTCAAACAATTTCGTCGCACAGAGCACATATCATGCATCGGAAAATATGCCCAAAAACGGGAAGAAATCCCGGGCTATCGGGTGGTGCGTGAACTCCACCTACGGCCAACGACGGTGGCGCGTGAGGCCTACGCGCGGCCACTACACCGGTGCGTACTGCACACGCGCTGCACGGCAGGGCTGGTTTTGGTCGTAAAACACGCCAGAACTCACAACAACACTACCAAGCAACAAAATCTAAACACATCAACAACCAAAACTACAGATCTAACCACAAACCGAAAATACAACATTTCGCTTCTTCCACTTCAAAATGAAGCAAGGTTTACCTCCCTGAAGCATGACGGAATGGAGGGCGTGACAGTGGCGGCAAGGATGATCGGAAATTGGGGGAAAATCGGAACACACAATGGACGGTGGCGAGGGTTCAAAAATGGAGAGTCTCGGGTTCATGGCTTAATGTAAACACAGAACCGCATTTGCCAAATGCGGTTCTAACAAAAATAATTTCCAGTAATCATAACACGCATTCCCATAATGTGTGTCTACTTATTAAATAAAAAAACACCTGATATTCATAACACGCGTTTCACGAATGCATGTTCCATATAATCTGATTAAAAAAATAAAAAAATCCCAAAGCCGTATATGCCAAATGCATGGTCAACCATGCAGGATTAAAAAAAGGAAACCAGGAAAACGCATTCTTTGAATGCGTTTTCACCCATTGCATCCATGCATGGGTACTGTAGCACCAAATAAAAAAAATTAAGGCTAGGGGGCTTCGAAGGTCGACGGATGAGACCCTTGAGAGCTGAGGGGCGAGACTTATTTCATACTTCCAAAGCAATAACTAAATTAATTGAAGAAAAACTCCAGGGAAAGCACAAAAAATAGAATCAGGAGATGCAAATGTAAATGTAAATGATAGAGGCGTCAAAGGTCTATGACGATCGAGGCTCTCGACGAGCTAGTTTTGCTGTCAACATATTCCATCGAGTTACGAGGCTATATCCGAATCCTTCCTCGATGGACGAGCGGAAAAATGCCACGGATGCAGGGTATTCAGCTCCAGGATTTGAGTTACTAGGCCCCTCTCTGCCAGCGAAGCTTCCTGCTCTCGAAGGATAGAGGGTTGCAGCGTCAAGATCTCGCTTCCTGCTCTGGAGGGACAGAGGGCTGCATCGTCAAGATCTCGCTTCCTAATGTCGAGGGACAGAGTTCTACAACCTCAAGATCTCGCTTCCTGCCCTCGAGGGAAAAAGGGCTGCAGCCTAAAGATCTCTGTTCGTAGGATGGATTCGTAATTGAAATTTTAATTTTACCATTTTATCTTAACTATTCGGCCTATGTTCCAACATAGCTTATTTAACCAAGTATGTAAAATAAATAGCACACGAGACACACAAGAATGAAATCTGAATGCAGATTTTCTTCTGTTAAATTCATGAATAGCACAGTCGCAATGTTCTCAATATATATAACTTCGATTTCACCTTCTTCTGTTATCCTC
The DNA here is from genome assembly GCA_032355605.1 of Rubia tinctorum. NCBI lineage: Eukaryota > Viridiplantae > Streptophyta > Magnoliopsida > Gentianales > Rubiaceae > Rubia > Rubia tinctorum. The sequence goes on from JAULKM010075071.1 coordinate 19,120, forward strand.
GGCACATAGAGTTCTATCTTCCATAGAATATTCTGATAGCACTGAAATCCCTTAGAGATAGGAATTCCTTAATCTAGTCCCTTGAAATAAGGAATTAAAATACCTCATCCATATCTTCTTTATAATCGAGAATCATATATCACTTCTATTCCATAATTCTAATCCAATCCCATAAATATAGGAATTGAAATATGTCGCAATCAAATCATAGCTGAATGGAATATACTGTCCCGGATTACCTATTCTCGCACGTAATTTCATTTTTCCCTTCTATAATTTTCACAAACTACCAACTTAGCGAATCCGAACTTTACAATCTCCCCTTTTGACATTTTGTGGACCCACCATTACTTTTGGATTTTGACCTTATTAAAACAGCTTCACATGAATGGCATTTATGTTTAGACCTGAAGTTAGCTCCCCCTGAAATTTATTTCTCCTTTCAGCAGATACAACTCTCATGTTGGAACATCCAAAAGAACGGAACTAAATAAAACTTTGCATGTTGTAACCTCATCAGTTATTCAGAAATCCAAGATAATTTGAACTACTCATAGCTCCCAAAAAATAATATCCAGAATATCAAAAAGAAATCCAAAATACGCCTCCTTGTGAACACAAAACAGACCAAGGCAACAAAATAAAAAAAAATGTCATTTTCATCATTCAGCTAATTCATTTTCCAGCTTAGACAGCTCCACTTCAAGACCAGCAAGTTGAACTTTTAGAGCCCCAATCTTGGCCTGAATTATCACTTTCTTGGCCTCTTTGGCCTTCTTCACAGCTTCACCGGAGAAACTAGCAGGCTCAGAGTTCTTCCAGGGTAGGTCATTAATCTTCCTTGTAGAAAAGGTTCTGGAGTTTGCCTTCACTAAATTGGGAGAAACAGAGACATCGTCATTCTTCATTGCAACTTTTCCTGCTTTAGCCACAGCTTTGATGATACATGGATGTGGAAGTGAATTTTTCTTCCTGGATGATACAACTTGAAACACAATATTCTCTTGGATAATCCATCCAAGGTTTACCGGGTTCTTTTTCCCAACACAGTACAAGATTTTGGCCATTTCTCAGGTTAAAGTTCAGGTATTCATGGCAATTTGCGAGAGACAAAAATACATGTTGGTCAAGCGTAACATAGCAGCATTGCCCTTGTCTGGCCATTTGGATATTACCCTACCCGAGATCTCTTGCAGTATCTGATCATTGCTTAACTCCAGGTATTTAGAATATGGTCCCTCAAACTCAGGTGTAGTTACTCCAAGAATCTATTAATCCCGTCAGTAGAAAAAATTTATAACTTTGCCCCTCACATATGTCCAGCCGTACCGCTCAGAGTTAACATCCAAATTTTCTGCCATTACATTGGCATAAAATTCAAGTACAAGCTCTTTGTCATACTACTCCTTGTATGCAGTAGCAGCAGCAGAGAGACCTAAGTGCTCCAAGAAGGCTGTAAAGCCACTATCCTTATAGGTCTCCAAATTCAGTGACCTCTTTGAGATGATATTTCTTTCACTGATCACATCCCAGCTCTCTTAACAGGAATCATTAAAAAATCAACATTTAGTGCATTTGCTGCTGATAGAGCCCTTCGAGGTCTCTGCTCAGATTCATTCTTCACTCTTTCCTTTTTGTTTTCAAGCTGTCTTGACCTTTCTGCAGCCTCAGTCACTTTCCTTTATAATTTCCTTGTTTGAACAAATTCATCCAGTATGTTATCACTGGAATAGGCAAGGGTTTCTTCTTAAACGTGTTCCTGTGTTGGAACATCTTCATCCTCCATAACTTCAATTTCCTCCACATTCTGATGGTTTGATGTTGGAACATCATCAAGGCCATCCTCAGCCGCAACAAATTCCTCTTCCACATGTTAATACTGATTTGATGTTTGAACACCATCACCTTTCAGCCCATCTGCTTCACCTTCAACTCTCCCTGTCTCCATCTTAGGGGTCTCAGCATCCATCTCTTCAAGCATCTCATTGTCCTGATTCTCTTCTTCAGGTTCCGCTCTCTCCGCAAACTATTCATTTTCAGCTGATGTTGAAACATAGATGGTTCCTCCACCAAGATCATAATATTCTTCGGCAATCTCAACATCATCATTCACTCCCCTGCATCATTAGCCGGTGTTGGAACATGAGTCTCACCACTGGCCTCCAATTCTTCATCTGAATCAATCTCAATCACAGTCGGTGGTGCTTCCCTCATTCTCTTCAAATTCTCAGCAACAACAGGATCAAACACTTGAATGGCTTTGAAACTCATAGAGCTAAGTACATACTCATCTTCAGGGTAGTTTCTGAATTTTCTAAGCTCAGTATTCTAGGTCCAAAATCATAAGTATAAGCACACATAACCTTCTTTCCATTGTACTCTATACAGACTAATTCAGTTAGCCTTGGATTCCAATATTCCATGAACTGAATATATCCCTTTCAGTAGATGACTTAAATTATATCCATTTATTTTGCCCGTCATACCCTTATATCCCCTTAGGTCTACCTTCTTATTATGCTTTATATAATACTTCATGTAATCATCTAACGACTTGAAGGTCTGACCATTAAAAGTAAATAAATTTTCAAGAAATACCTTGATTTTTACAGGCACATTAGGGTCTAGCACTAGCTCAAATGGTGGTGATCTGACAACTTCAACTCCTGGTTCAAGAATGCCGTTCCAGGGTTCCAGCACATCACTTTTAGACAAGTTTACCACGCGTTCTGGTTCTCCAAAGATTTTCTTGAATACGCCGGATTTCTCCATATCAGATTTGAGAGCAGTGGTACAGCCGGAAATAATCTTTTGAGACTCCTTAACACTCTCTTCCTCTCCATAGCAAGATTTTAGCACGAGAAATATGAGGACTATCACAACTTGCAGGAATATCGGGAGGCAAAATAGCTAAGAAGATGGAAGGGTAAAATTTTTAAAAATTTGCTTCCCTTTTTCTTAAAAGCAAACCTCCTTTTTTTCTTTCCAAGGTAATAATTACCTTTTTCAACTACCAGCCGTCAGAGTTATACTCCATCTTTACTTTCCATATTCCAACATGCAGTACTTCCTTTATTTTTAAAAAAATCATCTTTCTATTTTTTTGTGCATTTTTTATATATACAAACAAAAATCTAGTACTGAATAAAGCATGTAAAAAATTACCTCAAATATGGCACACAACTAAGTGTTGCCGAGGAGCTCAAATGTGGTTGCATCCAGAGGTTTTGTGAAAATATCAGCCAATTGCTTTGATGTTGGAACATAGGCTACCATGACTTCCTTTCTTTCAACAAGAACTCGAATAAAGTGATGCAGTATATCAATATGTTTAGTTCGAGAATGCAGGACAGGATTCTTCGAGATATCAATAGCACTTTTATTATCACAAAAAATCTTCAAAGCCCCTTGATGTATTCCATAGTCTTCCAGCATTTGTTTCATCCACAATAATTATGCACAACAACTTACAGCAGTAAGATATTCTACTTCAGCAGTGTACATAGGGGTAGAATTTTATTTCTTGCTTACCATGAAACCAAATTTGTGCAAATGAAGAAACAACCGCCTGTGGTACTCTTGCGATCATTTACATTACCAACCCAATAAGAATCGATGTAACCAATAAGGTCGGAGTCTTGATTTTAAAATACCAAACCCCATAATCAGAAGTTCCACTAATATAACGAATAATTCTTTTGACTGCTGTCAGGTGAGATTCCTTTGGATTAGCCTGAAATCTAGCACACACTCTGACACTAAAACATATGTTTGCTCGACTGGCTGTAAGATACAGTAGACTTCCAATCATACTTCTGTATAGTTTCTAATCAACTGCAACACCTTTATCATCCTTCACCAATTTATCAGTAGTTCCCATTGGAGTCCTGACTGGTCTAGAGTTGCTTAATCCGGACCTTTTTACCAAATTCATGGCATACTTGCTCTGATTGATGAACCTATTATTTTCTTGTTTCTCTTGAAGCCCTAGAAAATAAGTGATTTCACCAACCATGCTCATCTCGAATTCTTCCTGCATTAGAAGTAGAACCATAGACTTAGAAGTAGAACCAAACACAATATCATCGACATAAATTTGAGAAATCAAAATTTTAGATGATCTATCCAGCACAAATAGTGTGCGGTCTACTCCTCCTCAACGATAACCTTTTTTAATGAGAAAGTTAGTCAGTCGTTCATACCATGCTCTAGGTGCTTGTTTTAAACCATACAGTGCCTTTTTGAGTCTGTACATGATGCAGGTGGTGGGGATATTCAAAGCCTTTCGGTTGCTTGACATATACTTCCTCATTCACTACTCCATTTAGGAATGCACTCTTCACATCCATTTGGTACAAGATAAAATCCATAGTGCAAGAAATAACAAGTAAAATCCGAATAGATTCTAACCTGGAAACTGGTGCAAACGTTTCATCAAAGTCAAGTCCTTCTACTTGAGTGTACCCTTGTGCTCCCAGCCTTGCTTTATTTCGAGTAATCCGACCATCAGCATCCGATTTATTCTTAAAAATACACTTAGTACCAATGACATTCACATTGTTTGGATGAGGAGTGAGGTACCAGACATCATTTCGTTCAAATTGACCTAGTTCCTCCTGCATAGTCGCAATCTAATACTCATCAAGAAGAGCTTCTTTATAATTTTTGGGTTCAATTAATGAGATAAAACACTGTAATCCATCTAGTTCCCTGTAGTTTATCAGTGGTAGAGGGCGCTTTCTCTTGGAGATCGGTTCAAATACCTCTTGTGTTGGAACATGAGAGGAAGGACTGGAGACTGGTGTTTCAACATCGTCAGGGAGAAACTCTTTTGAGTCGTCATGACTTTCAAAAACTTCTAATGTTCAAACATCAACCTAATGGTCAGCTGAATTGTTTTGTGTTGGAACATGTACTAAGTATGGTTCTTCATCTCTTTCTCTCGATACAGCTTTCTAATCCAAATTATCGACAATGACATTAATGGATTCCATAAATGTGTTTGTACGAAGATTGTAAACCCTGTAAGCTTGGTTGTTCACAGAGTATTCAAAAAAATGCCATCGTCAATTCGACTGTCAAACTTTGCCAACTATTCTCTATCCCTGAAAATATAACATTTGCTCCAAAATACATGGAAATACGAAACATTTGGCTTTCTCCCTCTTCGAATTTCATATGGCATCTTATTCATGAACGGTCGAAGATAGACCCTTTGATTGTATAGCAAGCTGCATTGACTGCCTCTGCCCACCATTTCTTGTGAATGTTTTTTTCAGCCAACATTGCTCGAGTCATCTCTTGTAGAGTTATGTTTTTTCCTTTCAACAATCCCATTTTGCTGAGGAGTGATTGGTGCCGAAAACTCGTGTTGTATTCCAAGTCCGTCACAAAAGTTGTTGAATTGGAAAATTTTGAATCCTCTCCCACGATCACTTCGAACCCTGGCAATTTTTCCTACAGAACTACCCTTTTATTTTTCAATTTGATCACCAGACTTTTAAATAATTTCACTGTATCAGATTTCTCTTTAAGGAATGCTACCCAAGTGTATATGGAAAAGTCATCAACACATACAAAAATGTATTTCTTGCCAGTAATACTGGGTGTATTGACAGGTCCCATCAAATCCATGAGTAATTATTCAAGATTTCCTGAAGTAGTAATGTACTGAACAGAAGAATAAGGTGATCGGATTTGTTTACCTTGTTGGCATTGTCCGCAAACAATTTCCTTCTTATGAGTGAGAGAAGGCATACCTTGAACGGTTTTAGAGTTTGCAATCTTCACCAATGTTTTATAGTTGATATGTTCTAGCCTTCTGTGCCACATTTTTCCTTCATCTTCTTTTGTGCTTAGACACTTGACTCCTTGTTCCAACAAATAACAGTTGTCTGAAGATCTAATTCCCGAGAGTACTTTGTCTTCACCATGTTTGACAATGCACCTATCTTTATGAAATTCCACAGTCATATTGTTATCACACAATTGACTAATACTCAACAGATTTGCCTTTAAGTTTTCAACAAGTAGAACACTTGTAAAAATTAGAAATCCCTCAATCTGCAGTTATCCCTTGCCAACTACACGACTTTTCTTTCCATCACCAAAAGTAACAAAACCACCCTCATAAGGCTGGATCTTAGTGAGAAACTCCTGTGTTCCAGTCATATGCCGAGAACATCCAGTATCAAAGTACCATGAATCTCTAGAATGTGCAATGAGAGACGTGTGTGCAACAAGGCAGACTGTTGTTTGTTTAGGAATCCATTCCTTTCTGACTAATTTTGATCGCAGCTTATCATCCATGTTGGGACATGTAGTCAATTTCCGTCCATTCATAATATCCCTGAGTAATCTGAAACACTGTTCCTGTATATGTCCTTGATATGAACAGTAACTGCACACCACCAGTTTCCTTTGCTGAGTCCTCATTACTTTCTTCTTTATATTCCGTACTTCGGTCTTGAACTTTGCAGTATCAATATCCAATGTGTCATAGCTGGTTCCTTGTCCGTCTCCAAAGTTTCTTCCCATAGTTAAAATATCATCCAGTTTTGCCTTGCCAGAATTCAGTTTCAAAATAGCAGCTTTAGCCATCTAAGCCCTTTGATTAGTCAATTTCACACTTTGTTTTAGTTCATTCATTTCATCTTCAAGCTTATCAACAAGATTCATCAATTCTAACTTTCTATCTGCAAGTTAACTTTTCTCCGCTTTCAAAATTTTGTTTGTTTCAACAACCGTCAGCCACATTCTATACATTTTTTCATAGGATGTATAAATGTCTTCATCGCTTACCTCCTGATCATCATCATCATTGATGTATTACCACTTTGATTCTCTGTGTTAGAACATACAACAACATCAGTTGTCGTCATATTGGAACATGGCCAGTTTCACTCATCTTAGCTCCGAAAGCAACATAATTACTGGTGAATTCCTCTTATTCTTCCCTTTCTTCACCATCACTCCAAGAGGTAACATATGATCGACCTTGGTTTTTCCGAGTATTAGCACATTCTTCCTGGATATGTCCATATCCTTCACATTCTCTGCATTACATTTTTCCACACTGCTTTGCTTTACCTCCCTGATTCCTTTGGAACTACTGATTTGATCGTCCAGGTCGTTGTCCTCTATTAATTCCAAACTCTTGAATGCGAGTTTGATTTCCACTTCCACCAGTTTTCTCTTGCGATCTTCTATTTACCGCTCTCTTTAGCATCCTTGAGAAGTTTTTTGTAATAAGTGCCAGTTCATCAATCCCATCATCACTTCCATCATCATGATCATTCTTGGATGATGAAACTTTGAAAGCCAACTCCTTTTGTGCTTTCTTTGAGGTTGTTTCAAGAGTCATCTCATAAGTCTGCAGTGATCCCATCAATTCATCCAGTGTCATGGTGGAAACGTCTCTTGCTTCTTCAATGGAAGAAACTTTCATTGAGAATCTTTGAGGCAGTGATCTCAAGGTCTTATTTACCAGTTTTGCCTCTTTATATGTTTTCCCAACTTGGTATGCCATATTTGCTATGTCTCTTAGTTTCCCATTGAATATCGCAATGGTATCATCTTCCTCCATCTTTAGTTCCTCAAATTTTGTGGCTAACATTTGAAGCTAAGATTCTCGTACTCGGCTCGTTCCTTCATGAACTATTTTTAGAATATCTCCATCCTTCTTTGCCTGATAGCAAGTTGAGATAAGTTTGAACTGACCTTCATCTACTGTTGTAAAGATAACGTTCAAGGATTTTGAATTTGCAATTGATGCTTTAAGTTCATCTGGAATCCAGATTGACTTGACTTTTGACTTCTGCTTTGGAGTGCTTGATTCTCCTTCCTTCTCTTTTGAATTAGTTGCAGAATCTTCGGTTGGATAGTTTCATTCAGTTTCTACAAAGTGACATGCCAGCTCATCCAGTGAGTTTACAAACACTCTCATGTGAGCCTTTCAATAATTGCAATTTGTCCTTTCCAATAGTGGTGATTGAGATACTAAAGCTCCTTCCTTAGTCGTCATGGTAAAAACAGATCATACTTTCCGTGACACAACCAAGGTAAAAAAAGTGACCAAGCTCTGATACCAAATGAAATTTTGGTTTTACCATTTTAGCTTAACTATTCGACCTATGTTCCAATATAGTCTATCTAACAAAGTATGTAAAATAAATAGCACACGAGACACACAACTTGGTTATGCAGTTCGGTGAAATCCACCTACATCTGTGGGGCCTGGCCCAGTTCAGAATAAATCTACTACTCAGAGCAAGACAGTACAATAGACACGACTATACTTATTTTCTAATTACAACATGTAGATTTTGCAAGTTCCCCTTGCTATCGATCCATCTTGATCAGACTCCCTCTGACCTCGATACACGTCGATGTTGGATCTCCTCCTCTCAAGGAATTAAGACTTCTGATTCTGAACTTAGATCAATGGTGTATTAATCATGTTGAAACATAAACTAAACTCTTGGTTACTCGTAAGAATGGAATCTGAATGCAGGTTTTCTTCTATAAAATTCATGAATAGCACAGTCACAATGTTCTCAATATATATAACTTCGATTGCACCTTCTTATGTTATCCTCGGCACATAGAGTTCTATCTTCCATAGAATATTCTGATAGCACTGAAATCCCTTAGAGATAGGAATTC
>JAULKM010075082.1:0-11805 GCA_032355605.1 Rubia tinctorum
GCAAAATGAAGGATTTAGATACAAAAACCGAAAACGGTCATCTAAACCCCTTATGATGTAAATCTAGCTAAATCTAGAAATCTTACAACAAAAAGATAACAAAAGAGATGTTAAATGCTTTAGAAAACACATGCATTTGACGTCTCATCAATAGGACATCAATCTTGATGTCCCTCGGCTTTATGATCCCGTTGCCCACTTCGATCTTGAATTACTTCTTCACCACGCGGTTGGGGTCAAGTGCCTCAGAAGGATTCTCCTCGTCGGCTCTCAGGGAGCCAAGTGTCTCAAAAGTACAAATGTAGTGGCTTAACCGCCAACTGATCTTCTCCACCAGCTATGCACCTAATGGCCTCATTGATCAACTTCCCTATCAGAACCACGTTCACCCTGTTCATTCTTTTTTTGTAGTTGTTCAAACCGAGCCAAGTGAAATTGGCATAGAACTTCTTCACATATGTGTTATATGTGGGCCTGTCGAGGTAAATCAAACCCTCAATTCCTGACAGTTTGAAGAGTTCAATGAAAATATCCAAGTGGAGCCTCTCGACATCCTCGACTATCATCGCCCTGACCTCATTTATCCTCCGTTTTGAGATCATTTCAAAACACTTCTTGGCCTCCTCATCGCTCAAGCGTCTCTCTTCAAATGTTGGCGATGGAGGAGCGCCCATGGTTTCACCTTTTTGCCTTGCAAGGGACCTGCTCCCGTAGTCTTAACCCTAGTCGTCTTCGTTATTTGCTTAACTGGAGCCATCTGACAAACAAGGGAGTGGAGAAAACTTAGCGTAAGAGTCCGGAATCTGATGAAGGTTATGGGGTTTGACCGATTTTTCCTGCTTGTCACAGACATGTCAGCTAGACCGATGTGCCTAGTGTGAACTCGTGCATTCAAGTGTATGAATGTGCCACATCGCACGACCAGTTGACTAAGCCAAAATAATGTACAACTCGTATATGAAAGGTCCTTAAACCCCTATAAACTTAGGCAAAACAAGCACAACAACATGAATAATTCCTATACCAATATGAAGTAGTAAGTATTGGCCATAACAATCCCCTGACATTGGCCGTAGTCTAAATTTTTAATGAAAACCTAAAAGAAATTATATAAACATAAAACCTATTCCACAATGAAATGAAACACCTAATTCATTGTTACTGGGATAAAATCATCATATCAATGACAAAACAAGTCCCTTAAAGAAATAAGAGCATCATTCAATCTTTTCCAAATGGTTACATTGTCTAGGGTTTTTCTTCTCATTTTAAAGAAAAACCAACAATGGACAATGTTGAACCAGAATTGAACGTTGGTTTTGGGGCTATATAAATATCTGATGGTGGTTTTGTGTTGGGATTTGATGGTTTTCTGACCGTTTTTTCTGATGACAAGCTGTTGGTGCAAGTTATGGTTGGGAATGCGAGTGGGTTGTGGGTGGGCTATTTATAAACTCGGTGGTAAACAATGTCGTTTTAAATGCACGTGCGACATTGAACTACTTGTTTCATTGGATGACATAAATAAGTAAGGAAATGTGATCTCGCTATTCATAATTTTGAGCAACATTTACGACTTGTGTCCAAAAATATTATATTCGGGCTTGGACCCGTGTGACTCGAATCCACACTTACCGATGTCGCAAACATAATCAACAAAGCTAAAGGATGACCGACATATAAGCGCTCTTACAAATTATGGAAACAGGGCTGCATTAGGCCACCGACCCAATTGTTACAACAATTTGGGCTTGGTCAATGGTGGACTGAAACCACATTATTCGATGTCACACCTATATGTCATCTTTACCGACAATGGTCCGACATTGTAGTGATGTCTCAATATGGTTTGTGGGCCGATAAGCCCAGAAACAATAAATGAGAGCCCAAATTAACTAATATGGATATATTTTTCCATAGTACAACAAATAATAAAAGTGTTGGAATAACAAAAATTAGCTATGGCTACGTATGGTCTTCAAAAATCCTTACTCATAAATAATAAGGTTGACAATCCGCAGGTTTATATTTTAAACCCTCTATAATTGTTATAGCCGGTATTGTTTGTCCGACTGCCTTTAATAATCTTAACTGGCGAATAGGTAGTTGCTAAACCTTCACTTGTGTAAAATGGTTGACTATCTGTGGGTTCATAATGATTTCCCTATGTAATTGTTAGATCTGGTATATTTTGGCCTTGAATGAGATTGGCTATTCCTAACATTCAACATTCATAACCACTCCGATGGGTAATGTTCGAACCCTTAATCATGTGATAAGGTAGACTATTCGTGGGCTTAAAAGGAAAATTCTATGAAAATGTTGTAACTGATATCTCCTGGCATCAAATCACATAGGCTATGACTGGACTTCAACAATCTTAACCGTCGAAATGGTAATTGTTAAACCTTAATCGTGTAACAAGGTTGACTATCCGTGGGTTCATAATGAAAATCCCATGTAATTGTTCGATCTGGTATATTTCAGCCTCAAATGAGATCAGCTATGTCTGACATTCAAAAATCATAACCACTATGATTGGTAATGTTCAAACCTTTACTCCCGTGATAGGGTAGACTATTCGTGGGCTTAAAAGGAAAAACCTATGTAAATACTTTAACTGATATGTTTTGGTATTGAATCCATAGGATATGATTGGACTTTGACAGTCTTAACCGTCGAAATGGTAATTGTCAAACTCTTACTTGTATAATAAGGTTGACTCTCTGTGGGTTCATAATGAAAACCCTATGTAATTTTTGGATCTGTTATATTTTGGCCTTGAATACGACCAGTTATATATGGCACTGAACAATCATAACCACTGCGATGGGTAATGTTCAAACCTTTACTCGTATGATAGGATTAATTATTTGTGGGCTTAAAAGGAAAACTCTACGTGATTGGTAGAAATGACATCGGGTATTACTGACCTTCATCAATTTTAACCGTTGAAAGGGTAATTTCTGAACCCCTACACATGTATTAAGGTTGGCTATTAGTTGGCTTAAGATTGAAACCTTATGTAACTAATAGATCAGACATTTTTTGGTCGCACAATAGATTAAGAATATGCGACAATGCATCTATCATCTCTCTTATCGACTGTAAGCCAAGGTGTAGGAACGTCGTACATTGATTTAGAATGGGCTATTTGGTCCATATACATGCCCATTATATGGCATTAAACTGGTGGTATTACCAATTTCATGACATACATCTTGTAACCCTACTAGTGGTTGACATGCTTGCGATGTTATACATTCATATGAGATAAACTATTGGGCTAATTTTGACCCATGAATAGACCTAAAATACTCATGATCGATAATTTTCATAAGCCTTGCGATGTCGTAGCACCGGTGGAAGAATACCTTTATGCTCCATACTTAAAAAAACCCCCAAAAAACCTTGAAAAAGCATTCATTGCCAAAAATCTCCCCTCCTCCCTACAAAGACCCAAATTTCATCATCCTCATTTCCTTTATCATAAAACAAATCAAGCACCAATAACACCCAAATCCATTACCCCCATAGATGCTAAATGGACATGGGGAAAATAAAGATGTCCTCAATGGAGGGGAATCCATGAATAAAAAATGTGGTAAGGTTCAATTTTTCTAACTTGACATGATTATACTGTCAATGATACATCCATTTGGATTGATTATTAAGTAAGTGTTAATTGTTGCTAAGTGATAGATATATCATCTATTTCCTTTTAGATTGTGGACTACACATGTCGGGTTGTATGGTTACATTAAAGATATATATTTTTAAAGTGTATTGTGTGTACTACATGTGGAAGCTTCCTAATGGTGGTTATTTGATATGGAAATAACATGAAATTTTTAATCTTAATTATTTTCTTGATGTGAAGATCAACTTCAAGAGATATGTATTTTGTGTATCACCGAATGGATGACATGTTTGTAGTGGTGTGGTACCTAGATCTTATATTATTTCCGTATCGAATGTAACCTCATATGTTGAAAAACTTTGTGTTGATCTAATGTCAAGGTTGCACTTTATATATTTATTGCCTTCATCATTGGAGAGTGTGTTTGTTTAACTTTATTTGTGGGTTTTGTTGTGGTGAACCCCGATAAAAGGAAACGGCCCAAAGAAAGGAAACATGTCAATGGATCGAAAATACATAGGCAAGGTCAGGGTCGGGCAACTTGAAAAGGGAATGAAATGTCCTATGAAGTTTGATCACGTCGAGAATGCAATAGGCAAGGAGAGATATCAGTGGTCTAGTTATCTAGGATTGATAGCTAGGACTAAGGTATATTTTTTCTAGTACAATTTGTGACCTCGTGTTGATGATCTTACAAAGAAAAACAATGGAAAGACATTGAGTTTACCTTTGAAATCGAGTGTGACGATGTTGCAAAATTGAAGAGGAAAACAATATGGCGCTTTGGTAAAAGATGGAGAGATTTGAAATCCAAATTGACTAGGGATTACGTGTTTGGGAAGAAAAAGAGTTGCAACCCAAGAATTAAGTATCCATTCATGAGTGAATTGAGTTAGAAGGAGGGTAAGTTTCAAACCAAAGATGCATAGTTGGTTGGGTAACAAATTATAAGTTTTCCAACAGTGGTGAGAAAACTAGCAGACGAACAATAGGTAAGGAATTTACATTTACATCATTACATGTATATACACAATGGGTACATATTTATGTTTATATGCATGCATATTAAAATTTTTTATATACATGATTATGCATGATTATAGTTTCATTTGTATCGTCAAATGTGTATGTCATTTGTGGTTGTTAGTGATTTACATTCGTAAAGGTCCATATTTTGCCTAAAAAAGAGTACCACATGGTGAACATGTGACTTCACACATTACTAATTAGGCTATAGAATTTTAGAATTGACTGGTGTGCGACATCGTTTATAAACTATGTTTAGGCACTGATTAGGACTGACGATGCATGCGAGGTCGCATATTGTTCATTCACCTTGTGCGATTTCATTATTGACATGTGGCTGACGTCGGTCATAAGCAAAGGTACATGTTTCATTTTTCCTTCTCATTTGAACTTATTGAGAAGGAAGGAATTCTATGGAATATCTCACACCTTGTCAAACACTCTACTCAAACATTTCCTTCATGATTATTCTCGTAAATAGTTCATAACCTCCACGACTCATGGTGTAGCACATCTTGTTTCCTCTTACAAGCCCACTATTTTTGGCTCTTAGACCCTGTAAGATCGAAAATACATAGGCAAGGAATTCTATGGAATATATCACACCCGATGAGGTTCCCCAATTCAAAAAATGGCTAAAAGGATACAAAGGTTGTGGGAAGAAGGAGGGTAAATTTCAAACCAAAGATGCGGATTTGGTTGGGCAACAAATTGTAAGTTTTCCAACAGTTTAGTTAATTCTTTCAATAATAAATTCAAGCTAATGAGATTGATTATTGGTAATTATAGGAGGATCATAAAAAAAACAAGAGTCTGGCGAGTTCATCGATGTTGGAAAAAAGGACATATATTAGGAGTTGCGATTAACAAGAAGGAACATTTGGCAGGGGCCAGGGTGTATGTACTCTTGATAAACATAGGGATTTTTTGGCAAATCTTGACAACCTAAGGTTGAACTTTCTTCAAGTATTCAAAAAAGAGAGATTGATGCTTTGAAATCCACATTAAGCCAACTAGTGGCTTATGTATCGCAACAAGAATCAAATGGGAGTAAAATTCCACTAGAGTTGGAGAAAATCATTACAAGTAAGAAACCAACTACCTCAAATCATCATCACTCTTATTTTCTGAAAACCTCAACATATTGACCACCTAGAGTGTGATAGTAGACCCATCCAACCGTCTAGTATTTCAACAACACCTATTGCCTTTGATCGACTTAGATTGGAGTTAGTAGAAGCCAACTAATTCAACATGAAGGTAATAGTATATATACGACACAATTCATATCATATAGTAAATTATACTTTGTTTTAAATTAGCGAGTCTTATTGTGTAGGATAATTCCTTCTGCATACTACTTTCCAAATGTGTTGATGGTGAGAGCCATGTGGTGGTGGAAGGTAAAGTGTACACATATATTCAAGGCATTATCAGAAGCCGGTCACGAAGAAGAATGTGATGGTCAATGTCACAAAGATCCTCGAAGATGGTATAGTTCTTCCAATCCCAGAACCCGAGGCAAGTACGGTGAACGAGGTGTTAGGAATGTTTGTTGAATGACCCCTCCATTTGGTTGATATTTTGGACAACAGGCCTACTAAGAAGGTAACATGATAATTATGTGGTATTACTTATGAACAGAGACATATGTTGTGTACAAAACTATACCGGTTGAATACATGTGGATCGAGACAAGGATTAGTAGCCAAGTAAAACTACATAATGCATGTGGGAATCCAAAACCTAGAAAGTGTCGTGTCTCTAGAATGAAACCACCACCATTCAATCGCTGGAAGGATGGTTCCCTGAAGAACTTTAACACGGTTGTGATGGCTCACCCTCCAACATCTTTGTACAAAATATTTGTAAAATAAGTAGGTATTTTTGGGTACAAGGTAAATCCAATTATCTGGAAGAAGGATTTGGATGATTTTTTCCATTTCAATAATGTCCCCCCTCTTATGATGCAAACACATTGCATGTAAGTATTAATATATCACCCTAAATTTATTCATCGATTATTGCGGTTTTCTTCAATCTGTCAAGTCTAACCATGTTTACAGGCTCTTCAATGTACAATCCATTTTCAAAATGAAAGGGTGGATATGGGTTCTTTGCCCAAGAAACATCCAACATGAACATGTTGCGATAGAAGAGCACTTTTCCAATTTGAGCTCCCGGTTGATGTAAAAGGACAATTCGATATATATCGCACCTTATTATGAGAGATGAGTCATCTATGCTGATCCGTACTCCGCAGGGTCACTAATAACAAACCAATCCATTTCACGAGAGATTGATTATTAACCCGTGGAACACTAAGAGACCAAAGATAAGATTTATAATGTTGCTCTCGTACTCACTACCCACTACCAAAGAGTAGCTAATGTCAAGTCCTGAGTCATCCACAGAGATACTAGGATTCAAAGGTTAACGATGCAAGACTCACAATCGGGCGTCACTCTGATTGTGTGATTGGAATAGCTAGTATTACAAAATGGTTTGGGGATTTTTGTCTGTAAAATACTAAGCATGCAAATCAAGAGAACAAACTATATTAAACTAAGACTTGGGGATATTTGAGTAACGTGATTGGTAGATGACTTTGATCCTAGCTTCTATCACATACAAGAACTATAACTTGTCCCAATGTTTATATCACATAGTGTGGTTAATAGTTGACAGTTCCAAATGTCTTTCACACAAAGGTGCCTTCGTCCATCCTATCAATGCCACCTTGTTAATGAGGAAAGTGGGTCAAGTGGTTCAACCATTATGCACTCCTCTTTCTCATAAAGAAATACACACTGAGACTCCATTACGAATGCTTCTTCTCAGGACTATAAAGGCAAGGGGATCAGTATCTCATAATGATTCTAGGGTTAAAACGACAATAGTCACTACCTTAAAACCTCAATTGCTACAAACTATCATTCCTTGTCTATCTGTGTACAACCTTCCGGTTGAAATTAAGTAAACACTCTTAAAGATTCAGCGGAGGACTCATAATCCCACATATCCTAATCGGACACTCCTAAGGGGAAAATAAGCCTAGCACTATACATGGAACATATACTATTGTGTATCATATAATGTATAACATGCATTTCACAAGAACATAAAGATTAAATCAAGAATAATATTCATGAACAGAAAGGATTAGGAGACCTAGAATCTCACAAATCTCTACCAAATCATGAACACAAATTAGATCCCCAAGAAAATAAACTACTCCCTAAGTATTGAACCCAATTTAACCATTGGATTCAATACCCTTGGGCAAAACTTGAAAAGGTTAAAATAAGAGAGAAGGGTTATTCCTTTTCTATCTCTACATACTCTTAGAAACTAGGAGAATATAATTACAACTAATGAGCGTTCTCCATCTAACATCTTAAACCCTAGTAGACTAAGGCACCATATATAGTAGGTAGGAAATGGCCCTTAAAGAGACCAAAAAGAAGAGAAACCCTAGGCTGTTATGCTAGCACGGGGCATGCAATAGCACATGGCACGTTTAGCACTATTAGTGCAATAGAAGACATTCTGTGTGGCATGGCCCATGCAATAGCTTATGGACTTCCGGATGGGCAGGTCTCTCGGCCAACTGAGCTGTGCGGCCATGTAAATCCTTGTAGGCTGCCGGCTAGAAGAGTCATTTTGGCCATCTTAGTGGCACGACCCATGCAGAAATTTTCGGGCTGCGATCTGGAGTTGAGTTCTTTGGTTGTGGGACGTGGATTGGATCTTTGAATATTGATCTTCAAGATGCACAGGCCGTACCAAAGGACATGGCATGCGTAATAACTTAGTAACACAGTCCTCTTGGCTGGCAAGGTTCGTGCAAAAGGATACAACCCACGCCTATACTTACCCGCATTGCCATTTTTGTTGCCACAGTATATGCAAAAGGGCACAACTGTGCTAGTCTTCTAAATCCTCTGGGCTTCAACTCCTTCTCTTCAGCTCATTCCATCTACTACCATGATTAAGCGCTTGGCCTTTGGTCTACTGCAATCCTTGCGAATGGCCTTCAAATATCTGCTACCATTATTGGGAACGACCTTCATTAATCTACTCCGAAGTGCTTACGAGCGATCTACAATGAAACTCACAAAATAGGATCTAGATGCTTGTAAGGACATAGCATCCACTAGGTCTAAATAAATCTCTAAAATGAAGGATTTAGACAAGTTAACCAACAAAGACTATTTAAACCCCTTGTGATGTAAACTCAGTTAAACCTAGCAATCAACCATATAAAAGCTACTAATAAATGTACTAAATGCATTAGGAAACACATGCTTCTAGGTGCACATCAATTCCCCCACACTTAAACCTTTACTCGTCTTCGAGTAAAAAAGAAAGACCAAAGATCCAAGCGGAACATAGCATGCAAAGAGTTACCCAAATCATCCAACATTATTCCTAGACTACCCTAGTTCCTCCAAAGATGCAATAATCTTACAACTCTTACTAGGGGTGGACAGTAGTTAAGTTTAATCGGTTTTCGGTTAGTTTGATTCGGTTTATTTGGTTTCACCCTAAAATGTTCAAAACGAAACCGAACAGAATTATCCAAAAAATTCGAATTATCCGATCCGAATTTGAAAAATAGTTTCAGTTAGAAATCAGGTTCAAACCGAATAAACTGAATAATTGGATCGTTTGGACATGACCAAAAAATTAATAAGCGGGTCAAAAATTTAACTTATAAGCAGTCATTTGAGGACGATTTGTTCAACGCCATATTTGTAAATGGTCTTCAAACTGGGTCATGCTGATTTGTGAAGGATGGGGTGGAGTGATACTTATTTATAAGTATTTTTTCCTTTTAGCTTCTACATGCTATCGATGTAGGACTAATGCACTTCTTTCTTCCTTCTTCCATTCTCTCTGTTCCCTGCACTTCCTCTGATTCAACTGCTCCACACCAATATGTCCTTCCTTCTTCTTCTTGTTCACTTTTCCTCCGTTTCAACGTCGGTAATGCATCTCCATTCTCCCGCGGATGAAGAACAATTCTAAGGTTCTTCCTCACTTTGAGGATCAATCAGGATGCCAGCCACCGTCTGTGAACCAAAAACCCGACAGGGGTTTTCTCTAGGAGTTTTGAATCTTACGACTATTTTTTAAAATGGAATCTTGTTATTATTGAGTCTCAGATGATGAAATTATCTTAAACAATTCACAATCAAATTACTACGAAAAAACACCCACACACATTATCCCTCCTAGCTACCTGAGTGGTGACTTTGGTATTTGAACTAACTCCGTACCGTATGTTTGGAATTAAATTCTGAGAATGGAGATCCAATCAAATGCAGACTACAACTACTATTTATTGCATTACCACAAATCAATTTCAATAAAAAATATAATAAAGCATACATATCATACACTTGAATTTCAACATCCATCAAAGTTACATACAACTAAAATTTAATTATTATTATTATATATGTTTGATTTATTTAATTAATTACAATTTGGTATTCGGTTCGGGTTTCGGTTTGAGTTTTAATATCCAAAACCGATCCAAAAACCGTATTCATAATTCGGTTTATTCAATTCGGATATCCAAAAACCGTATATTAAATTAGGTTCGTTTTATTTGAATTCGGATAATTCGGTTTTCAGTTTTTTTGCCCAACCCTAACTCTTACTCCCTAAAGAAAGTAAGATAACCTATCCAACCTCATACCATATCAAAGGTCAAGTTCCCAAATTGAGTGTGAAGCTAAGATACTCTACCAAAAGAATCACCATAAGACCATCAAAGATAACCATAGGGTATTTTAAAATTCTCTCATTTTTCCTAGGATCCCTTTTGGGTTTTCATCCTAGCATCCCAATTTTTTTTCTTTTTAAGCTCACTTCTCACCTTTTTCCACACCACGGCCTCTCACATTTACATAGGTTTTCAACCTATCCGGGCCTTTACCATTGTTTCCTAACTCGCCCTTTCGGGTTTTCGACTTAGTTGGGTGTATTTTTTCATTTTTAAATTTTTTGTTGTGTAGCACAAAAGTCCCCAAAGGTGAGGTTCATACTACAATGAATATAAGCAAAAAAACTAACACAAAAACACAAATGAATCATGTTGGAACTCCTAAGTGCCTAACTACCCCTCCCCCACACTTAGAACTTACATTGTCCCCAATGTATCACACATAGTATAGAAACAAAAATGGAGTTGGGGTGATGGTAGGCACTTACTCTTAGGATCCCAAAGGGCCCGCTCTTATGTGCCTTACCTCTCACCTTCTTCTTCTCTCTTCTTGCCTTAATTTTTACCTCTCATAGGAAACTAGGTCGCAAAAACCTTATAGATTTGAAGCATGCATCCTCTCAATCAATTTATCTCTAGCTTCCTCTTGCACATCGACTCTCCCAACAACAATGGAAAACTCCCCCTTCACTTTCCGCTTGATCGAATCCAAACTAGATCCCCAAGCTCTGATGGTGTCATCCATAGTGTCAAGCCTAGCTCAAAATTCTTCCATTTAAAAAAATCATCCCTTCTACCACGTGACCAATATCTTGAACTATTTGGGTTGACTCTTGAGTTTTTCCCTCAAATGTGCGAAATTGGTCAAAGAAATCTACCGGTAGGTTGGTTCGGGTAGGTTGCACTCTAGGCGGGATCTCAACATCTTCCTCTTTGATGTCCATGTCCGGGCCTAATAGGGTGCTGTAGAAAGCCTTCTCAAACCTCAGATCGGGAGCTTGGAAGAGATAATCCAAAGTAGTGTCGTGGTTAATTGCCACGCGCTCGGGTTATGGAAGTACCATAAAGTTTCAAATTGAGGCACCACTATATAGCAAAATAAAGTAATCCTCTGAGGTTGTTGTAGCGATCATTGAGGCCCTTTAAAACTTATCCTTGGTGTACCTCATCCCCGAACAACCTAAGTTTTCCAAACCAAAGCGAGAGGGTACCGAGTGTCCTAAATATTGCGCCAAAATTTTGACCATACCTCTCATGGGTATCTTGCCACTTTTTTCCCCCCGTGGCTATGCACGCTTCCAAAAAAGTATCTGATGAGACGTCAAATTCATGTGTTTTCCGAAGCATTTAACATCTCTTTTGTTATGTTTTTGTTGCAAGATTGCTAGATTTAGGTAGGTTTACA
>JAULKM010075101.1:0-11804 GCA_032355605.1 Rubia tinctorum
CGGCGGGTGGCCGTTGGACCGGCGGATGACCGTTGAGTGACCGTTACAGGAAGAATTGGGTTAGAAAGATGTCAGAGTATTTTTTAGCAAGACATAGTACATTTTCTTTTACTACACCACTCTGTCCCTTGCATATTCCTTGCTTCTCAATAGCGACACTATCATCATTAGAAAGGTCAACTCAATGTTGGTTCATTATAGCTAACTAATAGTATATGAGAATAAATTGAGTACATTTGTAATAATATGAGAATATATTGGGAATAGTGTATAAAAGTGGGTATCAAATCTATTATTTTCTCCATATATAAATTGATCTGACAAGGCAAAGGAAGTAGAAAAAAACAGTAGATTTAAATTTGGTGATGTGCTTTGACTTTTATGTGATTTGTCCCATAATGAATGGATGATAATGAATATCCCTAATTATTATGAGGATGAATTTGAAGCTACAAATCTTCGTGCACGGGCTACACTCTAGTAGTAGTACATAGACTTTGAGACTTTAAGCATAATTGATTAACGGTATCGAAATAATCAATCAATTCATTTCAAAATTAGCTCCTCTCTTATAATTTTTCCAAAAAAAATCTCAAATTATTTTTAAAATTATCCCTCTCTTATGATTTTGACTCCAATTCTAATTTTATAAAACACTTATTCTAGATTCAATTCAAATGAGTAATAGTGTTTTTCATGAAAAAAATTATGATAATTATCAATCAATTCAATATACTAAAAAAGGTCTAATCTGTTTAGTGTGTATCTTAACAGCGATGCTTCAACTAATTTGGCTGTGACTGCCCCCAAGTTGGATTCTGGCAATTTCTCTTTGCTCTTGTAGGATGCAATTTCTCATGACTCCCGGCCCTGGTTATGGTGTTGGTGTGTCTTTTCAAAATGAAGCCATTTCCTCCAACCCTTCGGCATCAGTTTTTCTCTATATGGAGCATCTTTCGAGGGACAGTCAATTTTTGTCTGATCCATGTACCCACATAACTCACAAAAACAAGGTAATCTTTCAAATTGTAAGTAGAATCTATAACGGTTACCGGAATATCATCCAAGAAGTCATGAATTATCGGGATAGGCTCCTCCACTGACAATTTGATTCTTATTTTCCGGACTTCCCCCCATACACATTCTTATCTTGCTCCGGGCCGCTTTTATGATTCCACCAAGGTCTTTTCCAATAATGGGGGGCCATGTCCATATTCGACAGATCAGCTGGAGGCACATCATACACATGAACCTAAATAGGACAAGATGTAAAAGGTACCTTATATATTGGGGTTTTTCCATCTGTTTCCTTGAGAACAACCAGACAATACTTAAAGGACCACTGAAAATTGTCCAGAACTTTCTTCTTGTCGTCATTAGAATAAAACTAGAACAAAACTAAATTCCTCCCCATGTTAAACCCTTCGACCTCGCCTTTGCATCTCTAAACGTGACTCATTGAAGAGATCATCGATTTAACCCTTTTATTTTTGTGTGTCAGTGTTTTCACAGCGAAAAATATCTTCTCCCTTGTAATCAAACTACATTGCTTTTTGTTCTGCTTGCAGGCTTATCTCTTTCCGAGATCTTCAGGCTTTCATACCTTCGGGCCAATTCTTCAGCTATATTCATGGTTGCAAGGTTGTCTAAACGATGGTGGACAGTGATTGGGAGATTCGTATTCTTGTGAAGGAAATGGAAGAAAGCTGGGATGTGGTGTAGATGACAATACAAATTGACTTTCATATATAGATGAAATTGAGTGATATCCTCAATACTGGAAGCTTTTTTTTGTAGTGACAATTAGGGACATCCTTTTAGGACCCGAGTGCACCACCACGAACAAACCACCAACGCCAAAGTTGAAATCACGATAATCTCACTATCATCGACCACCTACAACACGATCCAACAACACTGGATAATTCTTATTAAAAATCACTTCTAAATTCACAATTTTTAACGGAATTTCTCTTTTATAAAGAACAGGGGTTAATCACTAAATTCACAATTCTTGATGATTTAAATTTAGAAAAAAAATCTAAACACAAAAATAATTATCTCTAAATTAACAAACAAGCCGTAACTTCAGCTACTCATCAAAGAGTTATAATTTATTCTAAATAAAGAATGTAATAGGTACAAAATTTAACCAAACACTGCTCTTCTCATTTACAATTTTGTTTCATGATTGTTTGTGATAACAAACATAAGTATATTTTGACAATAATATTATGATACAAATGACAATTCTTATACGGTACATTGAGGGCAAAGCTCACCGGGTCTCAATAATTAATTAGTAATTAATCTTTTTTTAAAAAAGTAATTAATTATTACTCATATATTCAAAAGTAAAAGATAAATATAAATTTACTATTTGTATTTAGGAAAATTAACTACAGTAATACTTCTTATGCTATTGAAGATACGATGTGGACGGTATTCCGAAATATTGTATTAATTTACCTGCAAATAATATTATTTCCATTCCAACAGAAATGATGAATTTGTTTTTTACTCATTTTTTATGTCATACGTGGAAGAGAATAATTGTGAAAAGTAGAGATATATTGGAAAAACATTGAACCTAGTCAAAAAAAAATAAAGTCAAAGGTGATATTGTGATAATTTAACAATATATTCTTTGTTATTTTGGATTATTTTCAAATCAGAAAATTTTTGTTGGGGCGGAAAATAAAGAAAATTGTGTTCTTTTCATTGGAGTGGAAGGGGTAATATTTATTTAAGGGAAAATCTCAATAAAGATGGCATACCCAGAAGGTTATGGACATGTCATTTTACTTTTTAACTTAATATTAGTACTTTTTAGATTTAAATTTTATATTCTATAAGTTAAAACATGTAATAAGATATATTTAAAGATGAAAAAATATAATAAATGTTATACTCCCTCCATCCCAAAATAATTAACCCATACACTTTGACTCAGTATTTTATGCAGCAGAGAATAATTGTGAAAAGGTAGGGATATTTTAAGAACACAGTGTGCCTAGTTAAAAGAAGTTGTTGAAATTAAAGAAGATATTGTAGATATTTTTCAACATATTCTTTACCATTTTGGGTAAGAATTAAAATGAGTCATTTTATGTGGGACGGATAAAAATAGAAAGTGCACCAATTATTCCGGATGAAGAGTATAAAAACTACAATACTTAAATTTAAAATTTTATTTTTAATTTATCGAATGCAGTATATAAGTAAAAAATATATATAATAAACAGACTATAAATCATGAAAAAACCACATATTTGGAGATCTCCTCTTTATCTAAAACTCAATTTATTTATCATTACTTAAGAGTTTTAAATATAGAAATTTATAATAATTATAGGTAGGAGTACTTAATAAATAACGATAGAAGTTTTTTTTTTGTTTAAAAGTAATTGATAGAAAATAATTTCCGTACTAATTATGATATTAATGAATTGAATAATTAGAATACAAAATGTAGACTAGATCTCGTAGAACTCTAGTCTAGTCAACAACCTAATCTATAATCAAATCTAATCTAATCATCATATTGATTTATTCTGACACCCCACTCAAGTGAAGCGTTGGATGTTCGCCGACGCAAAATTTGGATCGAAAAAACTCGAACAACGGACGAGAGAGCCCTTTGGTGAAGATGTCCACAATCTGAAGAGCCATAAGAACATGAGCAACATGAAACTTTCCAGAAGCAATCAACTTTCGAACAAAGTGATAGTCGATGTCAATGTGCTTCGCCCGCTTATGAGAAACTGGATTCAAAGCCAAAAAAAAAATGGCGCTACTGTTGTCACATAACAGCAGCGGAGAACTAGACAAAGGAACTCAAATATATCCGAGTAAATGAGTAACCCAAACAGCTTCTGAAGTAGTGTTGAAAAGAGCACGATACTCAAACTCAGTGCTGGAACGAGAAACTGTGGGTTGTTTCTCGGCACTCCAGGAAACAAGGTTCCCACCAGGAAAACAGCACATCCATAAGTGGAACGACAAGTCTACAAATAGTGAGCCTAATCAGCATCAGAGTACCCCAACACCTGTGGAGAACTGGCAGACCGAAAAGCAAGTCCAAAATGCAGAGTGCCCCGAACATACCTTAAAATCCGAGTAACAGCCGCAAAATGATCGTCTCTATGATCCTGAAGGAACTGGCTAACAGTGTTGATCATGAAGGACAAATCAGGATGAGGGATGGTCAAGTACTGTACAACATCAATTGGAGAATGATATAAACTCAGATTTCAAAATAGTTGACTGGTCGAACTGTGCAGCTGAGAACCTGGCACAAATGGTGTAGAGACTGGTGCAACATCAGACATCCCTACACGAGTGAGAATGTCCCGAGCATACTTTGCTTGACTAAGAAGTAAACCTGATGAAGTGGGTGAAACTTCAAGACCAAGAAAGTTGTGAAGAGCGTCGAGGTCCTTAATCGCAAACTGTCAAGGTTTCTGATCAATGAACCGTTGAGGAGAGTCGAATCATTACCTGTAAGAATGATGTGGTTCACAAACACCAGGAGATACTGTAACAATGATTCTCTCGAAAGAACAAACAGTGAGGTGTCGGCTGTGCTACACTGAAAACCAAGCTGAGTCAAATAAGTGCTAAAGCATTGGAACCATACCCGAGGAGTTTGCTTAAGTCCATAAATGACCTTTCTCACGCGACAAACATAATCTGGATGAACAGGGTTCTTGTATCTAACGGGTTGCATCATTTAAACTGGAGGATTGAGGACACGATTAAGAAAGGCGTTCTTGACGTCTAGCTGAAGAAGCGGCCAGGACCACATCGTGGCAATGGCGAGAACTATTCAAACAGTTGAGGCTATGACCACATGACTGAAAGTGAGATCAAAGTTAAAACCTGAAATCTGCAAGAAGCCCTGCACCACAAGTCAAGCTTTATGACGTTCAATAGTGTCATCTGGTCGATACTTCAGCCTATAAATCCATTTGGAGCCAGAAATATTAGCGTCCGAAGGGCGAGACACCAAATCCCAAGTTACTAACCACGAAGAGCTGTCATCTCGTCACCCATGGCAGAAACCCAAGCCAGATCCTGAAGGGCAATGCGAAAATTTGTGGGCTCAGACTAAGCAAGTAAGGTAGCAGTAAGACCATGAGTGATAATATTTGAGTAATCTCTACGCTCCATAACTCCGATAGCAGACCTAGTAGCCATACGATGTGTACGAGGCCGAGGAGGAGAGGCTGAAGAAGTGGAATCAGCTGATGCAACCGAAGAAGAAGGAGCTGACCTGATCGGAGACTAGAAAATCGACCTGACCGGAGACATGATAACCGAGGTTGCCGGCGGCCGAGAAGCAGGTTCCTGATCGGCGGAACAAATGGTGCAAGGAGCCGGAGAAGGCACAACTCGGATGGGCTAAAGAGGAACAGACTCGCCATCAGGATAAATAATGCTGAAACATCGAGAGTAGACAAAGGAGAGCCAGGGGCCAAAACAGTTGAGGCAGCAAATGGAAAGTGTGTCTCCTCATATTGAGCAAGACGAGTGATGTAAACCTTTCTTGTAGAAAAATCAAGGCACCAAAAACCTATGTACTATGAGCTATAGCCGATAAAAACACAAGGGATGCTGTGGGGAGCCAACTTGTGATCAACATAAGGTTGAACAAATGGAAAAACTCGACACTCGAATGGATGAAAATTTGAGTATATAGGGTCTCAACTTTATAGAAGCCCACAAGGAGAAGCACCCTTAAGAATCGGACTAGGTAATTGGTTGATCGT
The DNA here is from genome assembly GCA_032355605.1 of Rubia tinctorum. NCBI lineage: Eukaryota > Viridiplantae > Streptophyta > Magnoliopsida > Gentianales > Rubiaceae > Rubia > Rubia tinctorum. The sequence goes on from JAULKM010075101.1 coordinate 5,772, forward strand.
GTAAGAAGTCATAGAAAAAGTATCATCCCAATGAGAAATGAGCATGCGCGAGTGGAATAACACCGTGAGACCTATTTCAACGACGTTTCTATGTTTACGCTCCATGCGCCCAATCTGTTCCATAGTGTACAGGCACGAAATCTGGTGGTGAATGCCCTTAGTAGGAAAATGAGATACTAGGTGAGTGTTCGGTAACTCTGTACCACCATCACTCTAAAAAACCTAAATTTTTGGATGAAAATTTATTCTTGACTAGTACCTCAAACTGTAAATAAGCATCAATAAAATCCAAATTACGATGAAGTGGAAAAGGCCAAGTGAATCGATAAAAATCATCCATAAATAAGGCATATTATGAAAAACCATTCAACGATAAAACAAGGGAAGGGCTCAACAAGTCACAGTGAATCAAGTCAAGTACGTACGCAAGACGTTATGGTTTTTCAACAAAAGCCAACCATTGACCTTTCACAATAACATAGGGGGCACATGTTTTCAATTTAGGGAACAAGAAAGAAACTAAAAGTAAACTATACTTCTATAAACTGGAAATAACTGTTGTCAGCGCATGACCTAAGCGAGTGTGTCAAAACTCGTAAGATGCCCGTCCTTTATTCTGCTGTAAATGAGAAAATAGAGCTTCCTTGCCTCTATCCAAAATGTAAAGGCCATCTTCACTATGAATCTTGTCCACGACTTCCTTGGAAACTTTGTTCTAAATTACAAAGTTATGATCATCAAAAGTGACAAAAAAATTAAATCTCTGGTCAGTTTACTAATAGACAACAATTTCTTAGCAATCCCAAGAACAACCAGAACATCAAATAAGCATAAATCATCAGAAATATTAGAGTCACCAATATGAGAAATATGAATAGAGGCACCACTACCAACAGAGTCATAAGAATTACCAGATTAGGGAGTCACAATCTCTAAACCAGAAGTCGAATAGAGTCACCATTGATTCTGGAGGCACCGAAATCAATGTACCAATCTGAGGTGCGAGTGAAGGCCCTAACTTCAGGGACGACTGAATTGTTTTAGACTGATGAGTCAAATTTGTACGGTGATCCTGAGAACCAAATTGTCCAAGCATCTTATAGCAGGTAGCAGCATAAAAACCGGGATGACCACACCAGGTACAGTGCGACTGCTCATGATAAGACCTAGCCGAGAACTGACCATCACCAGACTTGCCGCCATGCCATCCACCAAAATGGCCACCCTTGGCAGCGCGTAAGCCATGCGTGCCGTCCGCTGTAAACGCAACAGGTCTTGTAGTTGGGGCTGAATGCTCTAGTAAATTCTTCAAAAAAACTTTGTGAATTTTGGCACATGAAAAAACATCGGCATATAATAGAGCAGGCGAAGAATTTATCAATGGTGCAGAAAAATATTTAAATTCAATGCCAAAAGCAGTTAAAACCAAATTATTTGATCATCATTCGAAATAAGAGAACCCATCATAAATATTTGCCCAAATTTTTCCTTAAATTTAAGGTAAAGTTTGTGAACTATACCAGTCTAATGTACTCCCTTCATCCCATAAGTAATTGTACAATTACTTTTTGGGAGTCAAACTTTGCAAACTTTGACCGTTAATAAAAATAAATCTATATACAATATAAATATCATGCGAGATCTTGTTAGATTCATTTAAATATCTATTTTTTAAATATTAATTTTTATATGGTATTATTATAGGTAACTAAATATATTTACAGTCAAACGTGCTCATTGAAAACTGTGAAAATGTCATTGTGCAATTACTTATGGGATGGAGGGAGTATGTTGTGGTCATCAGCACGAAGATGGAAGATGGTGGAGGCACTAGTGTCACGAAAAATGGATTGAATACTATCCCAAATTTCCTTGGATGTCATGCAGCCAGGGATTTTCGCCTGTGCTTCAGGCATGACGGAGGAGAAAGGAGACTGCACACACGTTGATCTTTATCAATCCATTGATTATATTCCTCCTTGGATTTTTGATAGTCCACTATGGGATCATCCTTGATGACACCACTAGTGGAGGCGACGGGCCGCCTGAGCAAATGACATGGTGGCGGAGCAGCCTGCTTGCAGAAGAGAGGGGAGTGGCTGACAAGACTTGGATCCGTTGAGAAAACCGAACAACTTATGTGGTTTGAGGACATAGCCGATCTGACACTTCCACAAGAGATAGTTTGATGGAGAAAGTTTGATCGTCATCATGTGGAGCAAGGTATTGTAAGAGAGTTTTTCTTCAGACATGATGAGAGGTTTAGAGACGATGGGAAAATTGCATTGGAAAGAGCAAGAGAAGGGTTGCTGATCGGCCAAGGAGGAAGGAGAGGCGGCCGATCATGGAAAAAAAGAATTTAGAAAGTTTGGAAAGTTTTGGATCAGGTTTGCTCTGATACCATGATAGAAAATATTTTCCATAATAATTATGATATTACTTAATGGAATAAATAGAATACAAAAAGTATACTATACCTAGTAGAACTTTAGTCCAGTTAACAACCTAATCCACAATCTAATCTAATCTAATCTAATCTAATCTAATCATCATATTGACTTATTCTAACAGTATTCAATAAAATATGTTGGGAAAATGCCCAACAATGATTACAATAAGTGGAATTGACATCTAACCTATCTAATCTCTAGTAACATCTAACATATTACAAGGATATCGAAATTATATGTCAATCAGACTGATTGTCTGTACTATTACAAATTATAGATCCAATAGAAACTGTAACATCGCCTTCAGGGATATTAACTCGCTTTCCCTGAAAATCATAACCACTTGACAAAGAGGTTCGTATCACACATCAATATTATTACGTCAAATATGGATCTTCTACAGTTGTAACAACACTTGATCTAACCATAATCTATGTTGTTTAAACTATAAACACCTTGAAAAATACAGATCTGAAATATCCAAATTAATGGAAACCCTGAGGTAAAAACACAAACTGAATACGAACGTACGACCTGTACAATCATATCAAGAACACTACATTGACGTGAACAATTAAATCGAGTTATCATCCTGAGGAAATACGAGGTTTAATTAGAATAATAAGAAGTTAGGAGTTTATACTCTGCAGTGACTGCAAGTAAACCATTTTAGTTTTAATTTGAAACATTACATATTTAGAGTGAAAGTCTAGAGACTTAAATCCAGTTTTATCACAAAAAGATGAAAACATTTCAGGTTAAAATAATTAAAATTTGGGTCAAATTCGTATTATAAACTATTTGGATAAACTCACAGCTTATTTGAATTTTGGTTAAAAATATTACATATATAAAGTAAAACATACTATAAATTATAGTTAGAGTATAACATACTATAAACATTACATATGTTTTACTCTAAATGTGTAATGTTTTTAACCAAAATTCAAATTAGTGTGTGAGTTCATTCAAATAGCTTATAACCTAAATTTGACCCAAACTTTAATTATTTAAATCCGCAAAATTTTCATCTTTTTGTGATAAAATTGCATTTAAGTCTTTGAACTTTCCATAACTTATAAAAAAGTTATTTTTAAAGAAACGAATTCTTTAAAATATATCACGTACTTGGAAAAAAATAGGGATGGCAAGGGTATACATGTCTCACAAACTATAGTTTTTTTAAAAAAAATCAATCTTTCAAAGATGCAGAGAAAACTCTCAGCGGCGATTAGAGTGGAATTGACATCCAACCTAACTAGCATCTAACAATATCTAAATTACATACTGCAATAATGGTAAGTATATCTAAATTACATGTCATATTGCAAGAATATCTAAATTTCAACGATATCTAAAAGAGTGGAATTGATATCATATTGTAAGAATATCTAAATTACATGTCAGCCAGACTGATCATCTGTACTATTATAGATAAGAGATTCGATAAAAAAAACTGTAACATCGCGTTCGGCGATATTAACTTGCTTCCCGCGAAAATCATGACCACTTAGCAAAGAAGAGGGTATCACGCATCAATATCACTGCACCAAACAGATATTTTCTACAATTGTAACACCACTTGATCAATTGCGATCTATGTTATACCAACAGTAAACGCTTTGAAAAATACAGATCTGACGAACCTAAAGTATTGAAAACCCAAAAATAAAACCACAAACAAAATTGCGAAGACACTATCTGTATAAGAAGATCGAGAACAATGCTTTAACGTGAACAACTAAATCGAGTTATTATCGTGAACTCAACAAACTAATCGATATTGTCGAAAAATAAAACTAATATGTGAAAACAAATCTCACACTTATTTAATTACATTGTTAAAATAAATTGTCCAACAAACTAGATTATCGGTAAAGGAAAGGAGCTTTCCCAGATTTAGCAGAATTAGGGGAGACTGGGATAGGAGATTATGGTGGGTCATTTCGGTAGTGATGTCGCATAGGTGGGCCAGTCATTAAATTAAGTCTAACAAAATTGTTTAGACACGTAGAGTGGGCATCATGTGAAGAAGTATGGAAAGGAGGGCCCATCCATGAGACGAGCTTCTTTAAGTTACATCATGGTAGAGGTGTCAATTCAGTTTATCGTGTCGTATTCGTATCGGGTTGTGAACGTGTCGTATTCATATCGGGTTGTGAATGTGTCGTGTTAAAACATGTTGGATTGAAACGTATTGATTTCATTTATCATGTTGGGTCGGATTTGGTTGGGTTACTATCGTGTCGGGTCGAAAACGTATCAGTTTTTTTCCTCGTGTCGGGTTGAGTTAATATCGGATAGGATTATTGTCGTGTAACTATTACACTTGGGTTAGGTCGGGTCGGGTCAAAATATTGTCGGGTTGGATCGGATCGGGTTACCGTCGTGTCATTTTTTATATTGAAGTTTTGTTCGGGTCTAATCATGTCAGTTATTTTTTATAATGTTTCATATTGGATTCAAATATATTTCGGATTGGTTAATTTTAGATCAGGTTATTGTGCTACCCGATTGAATTTGGGTTGGTTTAGGTTATATTTCAGTAGTATTATTGTTACAACGGCACTATTATCAGATTTTGTTTCGTTGTAAATTCTAAATTTCTAGTTATAAATTATTGGAAAACAAGTATATAGGCACGGTATGTCATTGTTGGGAAAGCAATATCGGAGTTAGGAATTTCATAGTCACCGATAATCCGGTAAATGAAACAAAATACTAGTGGCTATTAATAAATTTAGTATTGGTTCACTGAATATTGATGCTAGATACCACTGCCTATCAAGAAAAATGTATGAATTTAATATTTTTCAGCACCAATTTTGGTTGAATGGCATATACCGGTGCTAATACTCGTACTTATAATCGGAATAGTAATTTTTGCAGTTAAAATTGTGGTGGAAAAATATCTAACACCTATACCGGTGTTAAGATTGTATTTAATTTTAAAAAAATTAAAATACTTTGAAATTTTAAAACAATCTCACGAATCTGCATTATAATTGTATAAGTATCAATATGTTGACGAATGACACCAGTAGTCATACCAGTGCTCAATACATAGAAAGATTCCTAGCATTTACAAGTTAGAATAGGGAATTTTTTTTTAAAAAAATAGATTTACAGTATGAATTACTCTAAAACATGAAATAATGCTTTCCAACAATTCACAAAAAAAATATATTTTATATTTAGGCAACAATAACAAAATCATGTATTGTGTAGCAATGGATAATGGGGTAACACAATTTTTGACCACATTATAATTTTTCAAAACTGTGGAAGTAATCAATGTTGACTTTCGAGACCCTTCTGTTCATCCATACATGCCCAAATTTGAAAGTTGCAATCATATATTATTGAATTTCATTTTGGTGTCGCCAATTTCGTGATTCGACAACTTCAACTTTTTTTGGAGGGACCTAAGTGCAAAAGGTAAAATTTTTACTCGTAAATCCTGTAAAGTCACATGTGATGAATTTAATTATGGAGTAATGGTGAAGACACATGTGGTAAAGTTTTTAATTGATTGGCAATTTGTGAACTTATGGTAAAGAAGAAGAAACTTACCATGTTGGAA
>JAULKM010075112.1:0-11804 GCA_032355605.1 Rubia tinctorum
ATTTGATGAATGCTAGATAAATGTGATAATGTTGAATTCTTTATCATGTTTGTTTTGTGTAGCAAATAGGAGAAGTTAATGAACGTTCTTGGCTAATCTTGTGTAAATGCATGAATTAGTTCAATGCTTAGATATGGTGTAGGGTTTGTAAGTGTTACCAAGCTTGTTGATTATTTGTACTTAATGTCATTAATGTGATACTTTTAAGCGTTGAATGACTAAAGGGGTCATTAGTGAGGTTTAGCGAGAGATGTCGAATTCACTCTTGTAAACTACTACCAAAGAAGGGTATAATATTTATCTTCACAACAAGTAGTTAAAGTAGTGAATAGGTTGTGAATTCAATGATGGATAAGAGGTTTAGAAGCGGATATTTATTGCCCCCAAGGCTTTGTCATTTGTAGTTTTTATCCATTTTATTAGTTTTTTATATGATTAGCATAGTTACTTGACTTTTCTAGTTATCTTGCCTTTAAATTCATAACTTAGGAAAACCAACCCAAAACCCCCCTTTTTACATGCTTTTATATATATGTATATATATAGGCTTATATCCTCCCTTATATGCATGAACCCTTAGAAAAATCCCTCTTCTCTGTGGACGACCCCGATTTGCCACTATCTACTTAATTGTATTTAGGGCTTATAAATTGTATTTTTGATAGGTACGGAGATGGCCTCTCAATAGTCTTAGGTATGTCAACAATTCCGGTTTCAGTTTAACTGTCGTTATCTAATGATAGTGATGGTGGTTGTGGCAATCGCCAAGATATGACCCATTGTTTTGACATCGGAACATTAACGAATATTAAGTTAATTTTGTACCTTTCTATAAGTGATTTATTACACCCATCATCTGATTACAGTTCAGAGAGCGGAAATGCATTAGGCACTGAATAAAGATTTTCAATGGTCATTTTGTTATCAAAACATTATTTATATTGATCAAACCATGTATAGTTACATAGTTGTATGAAAAAAAATGATGGTTTGTAGTTTTGAACACAATCATATGGTTGAATACAAAAGCCAAGGCATCCAATTATTTGGTAGCTTGCGAAAGAAGTCCCAAACTCATAAGTGCTCTAGGAAAATAAGGTAAATAAACCTTTGTTCAACCCAGTGAAGGAGATGGAGACAAACCTACACATAAGTTGAAGTTGAGTTAAAGAATATATTGCAAGCGCTACGAATAACAATGTTTGCAACATATCAGCCACAAAAAAATTCTTTACAAGACATGAATTCGTAAAATGTGACAGTACTAATAATTGTGAATTTAAAATATAATTGCATTTCTCAAATTTTTATCATTTCCCATGTCTTTACATACGCCTAGTTGCCCTGACAATCTTCTTGGTATCATGAGTCATCTTGTTAAACTGTATTATCTTCTTAGCATACACTTTCATTTGTTTGTACATGTCCACCATGAATGAGGCATCGTCTTCTCACCTAAAGTTGGTAGTATCAAATTAGAATAGCAATACGTACGAAAAACATCAATAATGGATTTATTGATAAACAACAACCTTCATCTGTGCACCCTCTCTTAGTATTTTTTCCAGGAACCATGTTCGATCATATCTCATCGATGAGTTGTAACTTATTTTTCTCAGAGAACTTATGGTTGTACAATTTATGAGGCACTTCTTCACTCCTAAATGTAAACGTGTTATCTGACTTCAGGTATTTGGAAATGAGGGACCCGTATGGTAGTTTGATAGCCTTATTCTTTGAATGTGTAGATGTGGGTCAAATGATAATTTGACAAGAGTCCAATTAAAGTCACACTTAAGTGCATCCCCACTTTTCTCTCTTTATTTTTAATTATAAATTGGCACTTGTCAAATTATCATTTGACCCACACTTATACATATTAAAATGCCCACATACAAAATTTTCTCCATGTGTTACACAATGGTATAGTCGGGATAAATCTTCACCTTCTTAATAAATAGTAGAACAACATAATAGTGCTGACAATGGGCTCACTAATGTGACCTCCCACTAGCACAAAACTCCTTGACACCATCTTGTATACAATTCTCTGCTCCATTGTCAAATACTTGAGGTTATAACTCTCACTGAAGTCTGTATCGGATAGGAACCTATTGACGTACAATTAGCCTTGTTCATTAGGATTCAAAAGTGGAGGATCAACATGTAAGGAAAATTTAAACGATGATATATGTTCAAAAACCATACGCAACCACCGGATAACAGTTTTTTAGGCTATTATACAGGAAGCCTAGTAAATCATTTATCTTCCAAGGATCAACGTCGAACCTTTTACCATTGACATTGTAGAGAACAACCATCCCCTTAGCTTAACCATATTGTCATATAATTGACACACTTCTTCGAAATGTGTTGCATCCTTAATGGCGAGGATTTCATAACAACATTGGAATTCAAACAATACTATTCTAGTCTCGTGCTATCATTTAGTTCAAGTGCATATGAATCTCGTAGCTTGGCACTATCTAAAAGAGAATTGAAACTTTGAGAAGTCGCATGAGACACGAAACTTGCATCGTCGAAATTGGTGCCGTCTTCTTCCTTTGCATTGTTTCCTTTGTTTGCCTAGTAGTTTCACCACTGAAAACGAAAGTGTGTGCCGTGGTTTTAGTAGTAAAATCCAGTTGAAGGGTTCTCTTGATCAAAGGAATGGGGAATATTTGTTTTAAAAAATTGAAAGAAAGTGTGTGGTACCCCCAAATACGACCAGAGTTTTTTGCCCTCAATCAATTCTTAGTTTGAAGGGCTTGCCGGGTGAGTACATCTAATTAGTACTAAGGTTCCAATACCGTAACATGTATCTAAATATTTTTTATCTAATTAGTTTGGGGTTTTAAATTTGGCCAGTGTATTTTCCGCAGACATTCCCGACCCTTAAAGTAGGTTGTCATATTTTTCAAGACAATTTTCTAACCTTCTGACACCTGAACTTGGATCAGATACATTTTATTTAAAAAATAAACTATTATAATGTTGAAGTCAAAGACATTTCCAAAATGGGTATCAAATATTGAACATGTGCATTCCAATCTCGGAACACAGTGACGGAACATACATGTGGTCAATTGACATTGCTCCGACATCAGAACCAACCTTAAAATTAATAATCCTCTTCTATTGCTTGAAAGAACTGGCTGCAATTAGTAAATATGGTGACACATTATCACACCAAACATGATACTGACTCCATCGATAAGTACACAATGTCATGTTACAACCATGTAATGTAATAATACCAAAATCCGTACAAGTCATTTTTTGAGATCTTGACAATTTAATAAATCTTTAAAGAAAACATTTTTTAAGGAGTTGGGAGGCACAATGTGAGATCTTCCTCGTGTTTATCCTCTTCAACGCCACTAGATGAGGAAAAATGTCTGAAATCTACCACCTCTTTGTCTTTTCTTATCACTATCTGAATCCCTTTCTCCCGATGGTAGGTTTCTTTCTTGGCCCTCAATTCCTCCACCCTCATCTCTAGTGTTTCCATTTAGCTATTGAAGCACACAAACAGCTTCTTCCTCTTCCACAGAAACCCTTTGTTGAAGAATTCAACAAATTAAAGATACAAACCACGGTTAATAATGATTGGTGTATGATTTACAAGCTACTGATGATGATGCACCGATCTCCGAATCTCCAACCCTCTTTTCACCTCTAGCTTTTGTTCCTAGAACCACCTTCACCTTGAATTTATTGGTATTTTCATCCACTTCGAGTATCTTGAGATCAGGCCACTTATGATTATAGTATTTAAAAAGCAATAGGCAGTCTATGGGTACAACATCATCTAGTGACCAAACATTATAGGGGAATTCCTTCTTGATAGTGCCGGTGACTTTTTTTCATGTGAGATAATACGGAGAACCTGAGATTGAATGGTTCCTTTTCCATGATGTAATTGAAGATCATAAGGCTTCTAATTGCGGGTTCGCAAACATGCCCTCCCCCATGGAAGGAAATTCATGGACACCCACTCAAAAACTAACAGGTGCTCCACATTCAACACCAAAAGGTAATATTTGACTTCTTACCCAGCATGTCACCCTGTAACCTAAAATACTTATGGACCATTTGTGCAGGATACAGTGACTAGGAGTCATACTTAGTTTGCCAAAATAGTTGATGGAAAATCTCACAAGGGTCGTCGGGGGAAGTGTAGCGTGAAAAACTAGGATCGGTCCAGGGACACCCACATTTATCGTGAATATACTAACAGAAACTGTAACTCTGTTAACCTTGGTTACCCTATCTTTATTTGTCACAATATTTCCCAAATTTGCATAAAATTATAATACTTTGTCGAGGTGGGTTGTCTATCATAATTAGGCTATGAAAATAATGGCCAAAAAATAATCCAATAGGAATCCAAAATTTAAATCAACGATGGAAATGGGGTTTAACACCTTCGTTGCAGTGCATTTTTGGCATAGCCATTAAACATAACGCTCCTCTGCTGCTTGGTTGAAGAATTCACTACTCGTTCTGGGCTCTGAAAAGTGCCCGTGGCCTCTTTGTCTTCTGTTTTTCCGCTGAGGAATCTAATTCATCATAAGTTCCTCATCCTTGGTTCCTTCCATGGAAGATTTAACCGTTTTATCTTAACCACCGAATTGAGTTGGTGACGGATTCCTTTCCCAGCTTATTCCCTTATCTTTAACAATTGTCATTGAATCTGAATTGGGGAAGATGTAATTTTCTTGTTCCAAACAAAAATTGGAGCGGTGGTATGCCATGGTTTGGTTTCAAGTCTTGGTAGAAAGAAATACTTTATACAATACAGGATCATAAATAAGTTGTATTGCCGTAATGTTGTAATGAAAATCGACATATATTTTGAAATTGGAACATATATCAAAAATCATTTAGGGGTTTTTTTTTGGGTAACAGTTTCTATCCTAACCTTGAAGTTATTTTCATAACAATGGTTGACCAAGCGTCTCTTTATATCCAAACTTTTCCGATATTGGAACTTTGGTCTACCAACGAGTTAATTGAAGGATAGAAGGCGGTTCACCATCTTCACTAGCTTTATTTTCTTACCACCACTAGTGTCCTTCACCCGCAAAAGTATAAAACCCCAATCCCCATTCTCCAAAACCCTTGTATGCTTCCACGAACTCAAACTTTCAAAAATCCTTTGGATTCCTTTACCCACCCTTAGAAATTCATTATTTGGATCAACAAGACAAGATGGTGGCAAGCAGTCTGGAAGTCAAGATGCATACACGAAAGGTTTTATATTTTATTCACTCCACAAGGTAGATGAGATCCTAAAATCATCAGGTATGTGTTAATGGAGTACATAACAATCTATTCTCATCCCGAAGGTATGTCATGTTTTACAACCATTTCCGTCAACATGAAAAAATTCTCACATGGTCATAGCTTACCCACATTAAAAGGTTTATTGGGGTTCACTTCATTGTTAACTACTAGTGTAATAAGGAGTCTTTACAAGATAACAAGTTTAATCTATACATTTGTTCCCCAATCTTACGATAGGGTCTTTGTTGGTTCTTTATATTTGAAATAAATTATATTTTTTAAGTTCTTTATCTCTAACATGTTCTTTCTATTTGAATGATTGTTCAATTAAAGAAATGTAAATTGCATTTTCCAAGGTTTGGGGTTGTCGAATTTGGGCAAGATGGGAATAACTGGCGGACCGAATACAAGTTTGCATTTTGAACCATGGGAGACTTGGAAAACACTAAGGGTATAATGCAAGGTATGCTTTCGATTTTTCCTTATTATTAGTTAATCGACATGACAATGTCTTAATTATTTAATAATGTTTACATGATATTATTTCTAAACAATAGGACATCAAAATTAGCAATCGGCCTTCCCATAAATCCATTAAATGAAAGACTAGTAGAAGTTGAGTCAACAACTTGAAGACATTGGAGATTGAATACCTAACCCCTCGATTCTCTAGCAACGGATTTGAGATACAAAAAATTTCCATCTCGATTAGAAGTAAATTTATACCATTTGTTCTTGTTCAGATACGATTCAGTTGACGAATTTATTTTTTATGACATTCATTAGGTATTAGCATTATCATTAAATATATGTCTTTAATGTTTAGTTGGAATATGTATTCTTAAAAATACTTTGGTATACTCAATGAATGCGTTGATTTTTTTTAAAAAAAAATATACACCATATTGAGCAACATCTATTATGAGATTGGAAGAACCTTTGTTTTTTGCATTTCATGAGAGAAATTTAAAAAGCTTTTTTTAATAGAAAAACTCAAATAGGTGATGGGATATTAGGCACCCCAGACCATTGAAAAAAAATAGTCAAAATGAGTACATCTTTGTGTCGTGTAAACGAAACTATGTGCAACAAAAGGCTAAACGTGGAATAGCTATGCACTGAGAGTTATATCCCATACCCTTTGTCTCCAAACCCCATGTCGACAATGGATATGGCCGTAATCCCATTTTGAGATATATTATGGCCTTCCACTTTTTTTCCTCCACACCCTTGTACCGGAAAAAAGAGGTGGCCTTCCATAATAGTCCCTCGCAAATATCTTCCCCAGAAGAGATTCACTCTTGATTTGGCTTGTAAGAAGTAGCTACAAGACATGTTGAAGATGCAGTCTCCTCCTGCATGAATCCAAATTTTCTCTAGACTCCAAGAGAACTGATCTACTGGTATTTGAAAACTTTTAAAATCTTCCCAATGCGTAAAGGCAAGCTCCCTGCCACCGCCGACTTCAACACTTGACAAAAAAAAAGCGTAGTAACTTGTTCTAGAAGGGATCATGTCTGACATACAATCCATAAGTGATATTCTGAAATCATAAAAAAATTGCATTATAAAGGAACTAAATATAAGCTTAATTCCTAATATAAGGAAAAGAGATTGGGTCAAGATAAATCATTCCATTTATTTCTTTGGGAAGACCTGCATGAGCAAAGAATGAGTTTAGCTTTTTGGTACTTGCAATCCTTGCCAATGCATCTACAATGCTGCTAGCTTCTCTGTAAACATGCGAAATAGACCAGTCCATATGATGAAGTAAATCTCATATTTGACGGATCTCATCTTTGCATTGCCACGGGATGTTGTAGACCCTTCTTACTATTTAAACCCAAAGTTCTGAATAACACTCGATTTAAATTGGTCTGACTTCATAGTTTCGAGCTGCCTTGATCCCATATTGAAGCACTTTGACCTCTGCTTGAAAACTGTTGCTTGTTGTGATTTGTTTAGCCACGGAAATTATCATCTTGCCATTGCAATCTCTAATGATGAAGCCAGCACCTGTACTTCCATTCTTGAGGAAAGAACCATCTGAATTCAGTTTTAAATGGTCCGGAGCTATCCAATGATTGATTTTCCTCTTAGTCTTTTCCTTGGATCGGCATAAAAACAACCTTGATATCCCTGATGTCAAATTCCATAAACATTTGAATTTAAATCCAATCAGAATATTATTCAATTGCCATAGGATCTTTCTGAATATAATCTCATCATTTGGTATGATTTGGTCAAAAATAGTTTTTTCTAGCACACCAAATGAACCATATACATAGGATAGGCAAGGTAAGATCTTGATGAGATCATTAAACTCAGGTGCCCCCATTTTCTAATTCTAATAGTAAAATAATCTATCCCATAAGTATTCAAAAGAAATGGTAAGAATGTCAAAAACATTATCAATTCTATCTCATATCTTTTTTGTAAATGGTACCATACTTTCATACTCTTATTTACAGAATGAGCATATTGATGGAAGATTGAAAGTGAAATCTTCAGGAACATCCGGAAAAGGAACAAGCCTATTTAACAATCTCCAATTTATTATGCTAATTTTTTTTGGTAAAATTTTAGACCAAAGATAATTGAATGACTAAATTTTTTGTCTTTTTGTTCTTATAACTTCATATGCTGACCATTTGGATTAGGCATCCAAATTATGTTATCATCATAATCTGGGAATAGTTTGTAATTACTACTTAGATTGTGAATGATATCATTGGAGAAATGATTATGAAAAATGTTCAAAACATTTGTTGGCTGAGTTAAGAACTCAGCAACTATAAGGTTTGGATGAGGTGGATCAGTTTTTGTATTCCATTTGTAAACAAGAAGTACTAATTTTGTCCAGTTGGAGTCCCAGGAAGACATTGAACCTTTTCCAATTTGAATTTGAGATTGCTTTATGGCTAAATCATCAACCTCTTTGATTCTTTTCCAAGTTATGGTTGTTTGGTGATTTGTAGGTATTGATCACATGAACTTAGCCCATAAAGAAGTACCTCATTGTAGTTTCCACCATAGTTTTAGAGAGAAACTTTTAATCATAGATGCAAATTTTTAAAACCAAGACCATTTTCATCAAAAGGAAAACATAATTTATCAAAAGATCTCCATGTTCTCCCAGAATAGTTTGATGATGATTTGTTTTTCCAAAGAATTTAGCCATTGTCTTATGTAATTGATTGATGATGTAATTGGTAGGCTTAAGAACTGTTATAATGTGCAGTGGAATGGAAGATAAGACAGGTTTAATTAAGATCATTCTTCCTGCATGTGATAGAAGTTTGTTTTGCCATTGAATTTTTTTTTGAATTGACAGAGTTTAGGAGATTTAGATAGTGTGAATTCTTATTTATTCCTAAGAAAATTAAGGATTCTAAATATTTAAAGGGAAATTTCCCCTAAATCATATTGGTTTCTGATTTGAATTGGTTATGAATTCTTGGAGAGGCAGTTTTGGATATAAGGAAAGACGATTTCTCATAGTAATTTTTTGTCTAGTTGCATTTTCATACATTCTAAAAAATCCCACGAGCTTTTTAATCCCTGCTTTTGTGTATTTTAAAAAGGTTGATGTTTCATCAACAAAGGAAAGATGTGTAACATTAAGCATGTATTTTGGGAGATTGTAATAAAGTATTTCTGCATATTGGAAGAAAATTTTACGGTTTTTGAGAAGGATTCTTCCATTAGAATGAAGAGCAAAGGAGATAAGAGATCTCCTTGTTTCAAACCCCTTGAAGTTGGGAAGAATCCAAATGAGTTTCCATTGACAATGACTGAAAAATATGCAGACCTTATATTCTTAATGATGAGATTTACAAAATTTCCTTCAAATCCCATTTTAGATAGGAGCTTAGATTTATAAAAAAAGACCAGGAAACCCTGTCAAAGGCTTTCATCATATCTAATTTTATGATGATATTCTAGCCCTTGGATTTTGAATTGATGTAGCTTGCCATTTCTTGCATTAGAAGGACATTTCTGAAAGTTCCGTACCCGAGTTAAAGGTTGATTGCTCAAGACTTATAATAACTACTATTATTTTAGTGAAGATTTTATTAGAAAAATGCGAAGACTAATTGGTTTATAGTCTTTGAAATATGAGCAAACATCTTTTTTGGGTAACAGGACAATCAATGTTGCAGTGATAACTTTAGAGAGTTCTAATTGACTGGAAAAAAAATCAAGAAAAACATGTAGAACATCTTCTTTAATGATGTTCCAACACTTTTGATAAAAAGGACCGGGAAAAACATCAGGTCCAGGGACTGAGTCTCCATTCATGTTCATTATGGTGTCAAGCAATTCTTCGATAGATGCGGGTTTGGTTAATTTCTAATTCATGGTATCAGTGATTGAAACTGATATGTTTTCCAGTAAGCAAGTTGTATTTATGCCTAAGTGATCATTTTTTTCTTGTGTTGAGAGTTTGGAGAAATAAGAAACAGCTTCCTTCCCTATCAATTTCTGATCATAAATCCAGTCACCATTACTGTCTTTAATACCAGAAATTATTTGCTTTTTATGTTTTCTTTTAACTGATTGATGAAAAAACCTTGTGTTTGAGTCATCTTCAGTTAACCATTTAATTCTAGAATTTTGCTTCCAGTAAGAATCTTAGTTAGCTAAGGCTTTGGAAAGATTAGCTTTTGCTTGATTAAAAGCAATTAGATTGTTCTGAATTTCTGAAAGTTACAGATCTTCTTCAGCTTTGATCAGTAAATCTTCACATTTTTTAACTTCAGTAAAAATGTTACCAAATGTATTGGTATTATACTGCTTCAATGCAAATTTTAAGTTTTTTAATTGGTGGACAAGTTTTCTCATTCCATGAAGATTAGTATATGTGTTCCAGGATTGTTCAATGAACTTCATGAAAGAAGGATGATTAATCCAACAGTTGAGAAATTTAAAAGATTTAGGCTTAGAATGTTGTGGATTTTCTGAAATGTGAAGGATTAAAGAACTATAGTCGGACTGATCTCTAGCTAAAGTTTATAAATGAGAGGATTGTAAATCCCACCACCAAATGTTGTTTGAGAGTCCTCTATCTAGCCTTTTCCACACTCTCCCTTTTGGCCTCATTCCAGTCCAAGTGAAAAGGGAACCAGCTATTGGATTATCATAAAGGTTGTGACAGATTATAAATTTATTAAAAGTATCCTTATTACTTTGTACATTAGGGCCAATATACTCATCTGAATTTG
Source organism: Rubia tinctorum (assembly GCA_032355605.1). Classification (NCBI taxonomy): domain Eukaryota; kingdom Viridiplantae; phylum Streptophyta; class Magnoliopsida; order Gentianales; family Rubiaceae; genus Rubia; species Rubia tinctorum. The sequence goes on from JAULKM010075112.1 coordinate 10,515, forward strand.
AGATTACATTGAAATCTCCAATAAGGCAAAGGTCAGTGTTTCAGAAAGCTTCAAGTGATTGCCACATTTTCCTTCTTTCCTTATTGGTGTGTTTTGCATATATGAAGCTTATTTAACATTGTTTCTACGAAGAAGGATGTCTGAATGTACAGGTTATGAATTGTTCATCTGCTGCCTTGATTTGAAGACTTATTTCATCTGAGAGGAGATCCAAATCTTACATTTATCATCTGAAAAGCAGTGTTGATATCCTATGGTTTTTTAGACTAAATTTATGTTACCATTACTGAGCATAGGCTCAATGATTATAAAAATTCCAGTTTTGAATATTTATTTAATATTTTTTATTCTGATTTGAGTAGATTTATTTCCTACTCCTCTAGCATTCCAGACACAGATTTGTGTTTCAATCATTGAAAAGATATTAAGTTATTCAATGAAGAACGGGTTGCAACCGTTTTAGGTGTAGCTATATAATCTTTTTTACTATATTTCTTAGGTTTAGCTTTTGGATCTGCAGTACTTCGATTGTCCTGAATGATAGTTTTAAATTTTTTGTTTGATTCAATCATACTATGTTTGATTTCATTGAAATTAATTGAGTCTTCTTTGGAAGAAGTGGTTTGGACTGATAATGGTTGTTCACCATTGAGCCATTCAATTCTTTTAGACGGTTTTTTTTCTGATGACATCAGAGGGTAGTTGCCTGCACTAAGTTCAATGAAATCTTACTGTGGTTCACTAAGATTAAGGTTTTGAAGCTTTATGTTCTGATTTCTAATACGACAAGTTGAAAAACTAACACATCAGTCAAAATGAAAGTATAAATTATAATTTATAATTTATAAAATATCACTAACTAGTGTGAACATGTATAAAGTATAAAAAAATTGACATGCAAACACAATATTTACATTAAAAGATCAAAATTTAACTTTGAAACAGATGATTTTAGTGAAAAAAGGCTTGTGAAAATACATCACAAGGTTTGGTGAAAACATCAAGTGGTGAAAATGAAATATCAAGTCTGGTTATAAAAACTCGTGCACTGCGCGGAAATGAGGAAAAAATTGATCCGCAAATTTTTTTTACTCGAATTCTTGACGCGCGAGATTCTTATGACCTGTAATCATTAATTTCTCAATTAATTATGTCCAACACACCCAAAAAGTGGTATTTGGACCTAGATTCCTCCTTTTTCTCCCAGACTTTCTTATATTATATTTGGAACTCCATCCCTAATTAAAATTCATAATATTGCATATTACTACTTGATCTCGTTGTGAGACA
>JAULKM010075123.1:0-11804 GCA_032355605.1 Rubia tinctorum
CGCCTCACCCCTCTCCGTTGTTTCACCCCTCCCCCTTCCTCCACCTCACCCCTCCACTGGTCTAGCCATTTTTCATCCTCTCGCTCCTATCTTCCGTCGCTGGAGAAGGAGAAATCCCCCCCATAGAAGAAGAGGCACCACCGCCAGAGAAGGAGAAACACGCCGCTTAATCGGTCTGCTAGGGTTTATCGCCAGAGAATGAGAAGCTCGCTCGATCGGTCCACTGGGGTTTCTCGCTGGAGAAGGAGAATCATCGTCGCTCGGTTCGTTAGGGTTTCTCGCCAGAAAAGGAGAAACCCACCGCGTAAGCTACTCTGCTGCTTGCCGCCGTTAGGGTTTCAGCGTATTGCGTAGTGTCATTTGGATTATCTATAACTCGGAAATAAATCATGTATTGTTGTTTTTTTAAAGTTGCTCTTGTTGTGTGTTGCATTGCTGTTTCAGATCTGAGTTTTCCTCGTTGCTGGAAACCAATCTATTTTTTGGAAGGTCAGAATTAGTTTACGAGTTCGGAAAATGTTTCTTATCCTATTAAAAGCGGTTATATCATCAAATTTAGAGTGGTTTTTTAACTGCCTTTAAATTAAAGGTGAATCCTTGAACCGCATTATTTTCTGATTGATTAAAGGTGGAACCATTAAAAGCACATAGAAAGTGCCTTTAAATTTCCGATATAACCGCTTTTAATAGGCTCTTCCTACACTAGTGAATGATCCGATTGATCTCACTACTGATGAATCTCGTAAACATCATTTTATTAAGTGTTGAGTTTTAAAAGAAAAAACATCTCCCATTACTATCTTGATAGTAAAGATAACATTTATGATTTTTCCACACATACAAATAACATGTCACAAATTAAGATTTCAACTGCAACCACAGCGAACCAAAACCGACAAATGCAATGAGAAAGCAACGCATAGCTAAATCACCATTCAGCACACAAAATGCACGCAATTAATTTGTTAAACAAAAACTAACGAACATTATAATTAGTACTAATTAAGATGATGGATCAGTGGTCTCTAATACTGTTTGACAATGAAAACGCGTGTGGAAAATTTCGACAGTGCCCATGTTCTCATCACTCCCATGTTGAATTTTACGTAAATAAGGCCAATTCCAGTTTGCCAACTTGTAAACCTTTATTTATTTATTTCCATTTCTTTTGTATATGTTTCCAATCCTCTCCCTCATGCATGGACCAGCTCACTATACGCAAGACGAGACCACTCAAAAAATTTGGACCCAAAAAAAGTCTACTTAGTTTAAATGACAGTGAAAGAAAAGGAGAATTACAAAAATGATAGTCTCTCTAGTCATCTGATAATGACTCACTTTTTTTAAAATAATTTTTTAACATTGTCTCCTTCCTTTTTTGACAAATTCAAGATTGTTTTCTTTCACTCAATTTACTTTTTACTTTTTTTAATATATTCTACACTGCTAATTTTATCTTTTTTAAATTCAGGTAGCAAAAGTAAGTGAAGTATTAGCGAACCGAAAAAATAATAATTTAAGATAACACAAGTGGGGATTTGATATGTATGTATCTCCATGAAAGGTAGACTTTTGACTTTTCCTGTATAGTGCAATTAATTAGTTTTGTAGTGGCACTAATTAACAATAATAATGAAGCCAAACTCCGAGGGTGGCTTTAGGTCCACCGGTAGTCCGGCTACAGCTGATTTCTGCCGCCGACGCTTGACCTCTGTTCATGCTACTATTTTAGAATTTGCAGGAATAATACAAAAGTGAAAAGCTTTTAGTGTTCCAATTCAGATTGCACAAATGCAGATAAAAAGAAGATTAACTAAGGTTAATTTTTGGCATAAACAATAGTTTAATGGTTCAATTCTATAATACTCATGTATAAATAATATAAGATGACATGAATTTGTTGTTCGCTCCTTTTTGCAATTGATGATTAGTCTTATACACTATTTATAAATTTTAGATTGAATGAGACTTCTTGTGAATTCGAATGTGTTTTTGCAGGGACCAAACAAGGTTTATATAGAACACAAAATCAATGGTCACATCCATTAAGCAAACCATTGTGTCTCTTCATATGTTCTTAAATAAAAATACATCTTTTCGAGTCTTTATGAATAGATGTCACCTTTCGTGTTATTGTAATATGAACTCATGTTTTATTTTAATCCTATATTTATCATTTACTGAAGAAACAATATCATGTTCTTGTGGTATTTAACAATCTCTCACTGAACTTAACATTGAATTAAATATGATAAATATACTAAAGTGTCGACTGGATTGAAACTTAACTTGCTTCCAAATTTTGTCAATCATAAAAGTTGTGTTGAATTAGAAAATAACTTGATGGATTGGCAAACCATCAGTATTTTAAAATCACAACATCACAAATACAATCACATGAATTGCTTAACACATCATAATTATATTTTGTAATTAAGTAATATTCTTAAACCAAAATATAATCCTAACGTCCTCAAATTTCAATTTAAAATTGAAAACTAAAATATATTTCATACCATAAAACTCAGCTGAAACTTTATGAATTATAGAATGAATATACTTTTATGAATTACTCATACATCTGTATTTAATTCGTATCAGCATTTAAATTTATAGAAATTCACATGGCTTTTATATGTTTGATAAAAGTAGATACTAGTAGGGTTTTAGTAAAAGGATCGGCTAATTGATCTTTAGTGCATATCTTGATGATTTCAACTTCACTATCTCTCACACTTTCTCTGACCGAAAATTATTTGACGTCTATATTCTTGGAATGAGAGGTCCCGTTATTATTCTTCTAAAAGAATACCGCGGATACATTGTCACAATAAATAGGCAAATGCTTATTCATAGACTCCAACAATTGTAACTGCAGACAAAATTTTGTAACCATAAGCCATGTCCAGTTGGTTCATGTATTGCAATGTATTCAGCTTGAAAAGTTGATGTAGCAGCTAATGTCTGTTTCACAGCTTTCCATTAAATTGCACCTCCAACAAGCATAAATACATATCCTGAACAAGACTTTAAATCATCAAAGTCTTGTTTGTATGATGCATCTGCATATCCTTCTACTATCAACTTACTATCATCCATCTTCTGTAAACTAGCATGTGATCTCTTGTGTGCTTCAAATACCTTAGAACTTTTTCCTTGCAATCCCATGTCCATGTCCAGGATTTGACTGATGTCTGGATAACATATTGACAGCAAAAGCTATGTCTGGCTGATACGATATCAAAAATGTCATTTATTATATTTTCTTAATTTATTATTAGATTAGGGTTTTAGGAGGTCAACACTACTCTTTTTTCCATTGGTTTTTTAAAATGGGGTAATGTGATCATTTTAGTTTATTATTATTATAATTAATGAAGCCATAAACTCGGCAATGTTGGCTTAGAAGAGTTTTGGGAATATTTTAATTAGGATTTAGAATATTCATTTTTATTTTGATTAGAGTTAGATTTGGTAGGTTTAGATAAGGTATATTCATTCAAGAATTCATCCATTATTTGGGTTAATTTATTTGGATGAATATGGTCACCATTTAGATTTAAATTAGGTATTATAGTTAGATATGGTTTTAGGTTTTTAAAACTGACATAATTATTTTCAGTTTCTATTTGTACTGGCCGAATTATACCCTATATATAGGGGAGGTCATCCACGGAATTTTACACATTATTATCAATCAAAAATTCAGATTTTCAAGTTTATTGCTCGCGAGCATTAATTTTCATTGTTGCTTAATCTTACGGGTTAATTAAGTATCAATACCCTTTGTGAACTAATCATACGGGCTAGTTAGTGACCAAATAACCCTTTATTTGTGAGTTAATCATGCGAGCTAGCTAACAATAAAATTTTCAAATTGTGAACTAATCATGCGGGCTAGTTGGCTTTACAATTCTCGAGTTGTTCAAGATATCGAGGGCTAGTTTTGATTAGTTTATGCGGCTATATTAGGGTTTGTGAAATCCCTCGATTAGTCAAAGATCTAAAATTCCCCAATCTAGAGTTTTCGCAATGAGATTCATATCACTGGCCTAGTGCAAACTTCTGCATACATAAGACTTCCAACTAGTCTTGCATATGGCACATTTTGCATACACATCCTTTCCAATAAATTTTTTGGGCATTGTTCTTTATGCAATTTGTCTCCTCTAGATATAGGTGATCTCCCCCTTTGCAATTCTCCATACCAAATCTTTGCAAGATCCAGTCAATATAGCTTTTTTGGGATAAACATGTCATGCATTTATATTTGGTTACTTCAATTCCCAAATGTAGTGAGCTTCTCTCGTATCTTTCATGTCAAATTGACTATAAAGAAAATCTTTTTTTTCCTTTAATAAGGAAAATTTACTACTAGCCAATAAAATATCATCGACGTAAAGAATCATCAAGATGAAATCACCCACACTGATTTTAAGATAAATGCATTCATCCAATTTTTTATCTTAAAAACCAAAAGTAATGATTACCTTGTCAAATTTTAGATCTAGGTCACCGTTCAAAAATGCAGTTTTGACATCCATTTGAAAAAGTTCCAAATCATAATGTGTTACCAAGCCAATCAAAATTCTTAATGAATCCTTTGTAGAAAATGGTGAAAAGTTTCATTTTAATCAATTCCTTCCTTTTGATTGAATCCTTTGATCACTAGTCTTGCTTTGAATATTTCAATATTCCATCAGCATCCTTTTTAGTTTTAAACACCTACTTGCAGGATTTATCTACAAGTATCCGAACCTTGTTTTTGGACATGGTTTCCATCTCTTCATGCATGGCTTTCTTCCATTGATCACGATTTGATGATTTCATTGTTTCTTGTAATGTTGTTGGATCATTTTGCTCATCTAAATAATATTCCACTTACATGCTATAAAATTGATAGTCATATTAAATTGCTGGCCTTATTTCCCTTGTTGACCTTCTTAATATATTTTGCTCTGGCTGCATTGCTTCTTGACTGATAGTAAGATGATTCAACATTGTAACTTCTCCATTATTTGAGCTTTCTGTCATTATATTTTTAGCACTATCAACATAAGGGTGTGGTATTTCAAGTGAAGTACTTACAATTGGTAGTTCTTGAGTTTCTTCTATGGAAATGTCTTCAACACAATAATCAATATATACAAGTCATTCTATAAAATTGTCCTTCTTGGAGTTCCTTTCTTCGTCATTATTTGTACGTACTTCCATATCATCAACATCCACTTGTTGCTCAAATTCTTCATCTATGAAAACAACTTTTGGCACTTCAATGATTCTAATATTTCTTCTTGGACAATAAATCTTGAAATCTTTTGATTTCTCAGGGCAGCCAATGAAATAGCCACTTACAGATTGAGAATCAAAGTTTTGCTCTAGTTTCTTTCTTGTAGATTTTTGCCTCCGCTTTGCATCCCCATATATGTCGGTGATTTAAACTATGTTTATATCCACACCACAATACATAAGGTGTTTTTGACACTGCTTTACTGGGAGTTCTATTGCAAATATAATTTGCAGTCTTTAAAGCTTCTCCCTATAAAAATTTAGGTTGCCCAGACCTAAGAATCATGGTCCTAACCATATTGATCAAGGTTCTATTTCTCCTTTCTGAAATCCATTTTGTTGTGGAGTGTATGGAGTTGTATATTGTGCTTTTATGCCACATTCTTGTCAATATAAGGCAAATGGACCCCTTTGTTGACCATTTTCTGTGTATTTGCCAAAATATTCACCTCCTTGATCAGATATGACAGGATTAATGAGGTTTTATGTTTGTCTTTCAACCTTTGTTTTAAAGATTTTGAATGTCATCTTTTGTGTTATTGTAATATGAACTCATGTTTTATTTTAATCTTATATTTATCATGTACTAAAGAAGTATATTGTCATTTTAATTTTTTAGATTTTCAAAGATTTTAGTGGATCATCGTTTTTAAAAAATAACCTATTTCGAAACTCTATGCAGATATTTCAGTGCAGTTTTTAACTATTAACGCTCCTAAAATTTTCATGCAATCTTTATAATAAGCATTTAAATGTCAATTTAAACATATAAATTTCCATTTGAACGCAAATGAACTCAAAGTACATATTCAAATAGTAATTTATTTTTCAACTCGTTTTTTAAAAGTTAAACACATATTAATGGGAGGGATATTTATTAGGGTTCCCAATCCTAACCAAAAGATTTGATAGAGTCATTACAAGAGCTAAACTAAATAAATGAAATGAAATAAAATGGATTATCAACTCATAAATTGATTTCTGAATTATCAGATTTGATCTCTCCTTGTAATCTATGGTTGACCCGGAGTATGTGTTTTTTGCATGTTTGAATAAAAATAAATTAAATTAAATTAAATGGATTGAAATTAAATAAATTAAGTAAATTAAATAATAACTAAATAATTTATTTAAATAATTTAGTTTACTAGTAATAGTTTAGAATGAAATTAAACTAAATATCATTAAATTAATTTAAAATTTTAAATTACTTAAGCTAAACTAAATAAATTAAGAGAAATAGGCAAAACGGATCCTAGTAGTATTTTTTTGGAAGTGTCTAATCAACCTTGAGTTTATTTGTTAAATAGTGGAGTGTGATTGTATATTTGTCGAACAAATGCGGAGTATATTTTTATGAATTAAATTGTGCAAATAATCAAAATGAGTATGATTGTATATATTCTGCTTAACAAAAAAATCAATTTAAATTATTTAATTAATGAAAATACAATACGGTGAGTAACCCAGTCCACTATATACGACTTTGGATCAATAAAATGTCCATCTCGATCACCTCACTTTGTTTTTGCTGGATTTGATGTTCTGGAACTGCTGCCATTACGCGCAATTAATTTAAGTCAGACGTAGTTACCACGAGATTCAGTTTAATTAATTACGCCTCCATTTCACACTTGCAGGGTTTTCTCATTCTTGATTAATGTTACACCCTCATTAATGATGGTTACTTAATTAACAACGTAATTAGCACTACTGGTATGTGTTATTAGTACTGAAGACCGTTGTTTCAGTGACACAAAAACGTTCTCGTCCCTTTAAACGCTCCAACTACTAGGGTAGATACGTGTCTATTGGCAGTAGCGGAACTAAAAGGATATTTGAGGACGGGCGGGGTTGGGCTGGGCTGGGCGGAACTGGGTTAGGAGGGGCGGGGCAGGGGCGGAAGGGGTATATTACCCTAATCACCGGAGGTTTGGGGGGCGGCCACACCGGCTCACCCCCAGTTCTGCCGCTGTCTATTGGACCATAAAAATAGCAAGTTTTCATGCTAAGTTTATGAAGTCGCGTTCTTTTAGCATAACTTTACCTCAATTGAATTAACTAAACAAAGCCGGTTCAATTGCATTTAATTTCACCACAAAAAATGTCAATAAACTAAATTTAGAACAAATAAACTAAATTTATCATCAAAAGAAAAAATAATAAATATATTTATTTGGCTTCTCGACAGTCACTAATTGAGTAATAGGTCTAAAATTAAAATATATTACGAGTACAACGTCATTTTAAGAGTAATTATTTTTATTTTTTGAAAACATAAACTACCAAATAATTCAGTTCAACACCAATAAACTCAATTCACCACAAATAAACTAAATTCAGCACCAATAAAGTAAATTTAGCAATAATATATATAATTCAGCACAAAATAACCTCAGATAGACAGGGCCTAAATCGAAAAAATAGAATTAATTAAATAAAATTAGTAATAATAATTCTAAATTTATCAAAATTTATTAAAATAATTTAATTAAAATACTTTCTTTCTCCCTTCTAAAAATGCAATATTACTATTCATTTGATCAAAATTGAGTTTAGCCATAAAATGAGTCCGTCTCTTGAAATACGGTCTTTCCATAAGTAATGGAAAAGATCAAGGTTTAAATTAAAAATTAAAATAAATCAAGATAAAAATTTTGGGTTACATTAATCGGGTCATAAAGTTAAAACTACTACACATTGCATAATACTTTTTTAATATTGCAACTAAAACCTTTTACGTTTCTATAATTTTAATTCAACTCCGTCTTTTCATACGTATATGGAAATACGGTCTTTCCCAAGATTTTGCCCATAAAATTTGGCTAATATATAATTAAGAATAATACTACGTGACATGGTGTTGTATCCATCGTGTATTTTAAAATATTGTTTTTATAATTTTTTTATTATATATGATTCAAAATTTAAATGGTCAGATAATTTTGAATTATTTTGAAATCTCAAATTATGAAAATTTAATTGGAAAGAAGGGAGTATATTAAATTTAAAATTTTGTGATATAAATACACATAAATTGAGTCTATATGTATGCATGACAAAATAATGTGATGAGGTATCATAATTGGGGTCTGTCCTTAAATCGTGGATAGTTCACTATATATATATTTTTACTTATACTCCACATTTGTTAAACTAAATACAAGAATTTTTATTTGGTAAATTTTTGGAAAAGACCGTCTTTTCATAGGTATGAAGAAAGATGGGGTTGAATTAGAATTATAGAAAGATAAAAGATTTTAGTTGTAATATTAAAAAATTTACTATGTAAGGTGTATTAGTTATAAGTTTATGACCTAATTAATGCAATTCAAATATTTATCTTGATTTCTTCTAATTTTCAGTTTAAACCTTAGTATTTTCATAGTTTATGAAAAGACCGTCTTTCAAAAGAATGACTCTTTACATTTAATTAATATTTTAAAGTTAAGTGTTGAAATTTTTATTCATATTTTTACATTTAAACACTTCTTATTGCATATTTTAACTTATAAAATATAATTTTAAAATTTTAAAATAATTTTACTGTGATGGCGGTTAGGAAGTCCATTTTCTGACGTTTAAAAGCAAAGGACACTTCATTAAAACCCAAAAAGGAAAAGAAAAAGAAAGTCTATCTACTACAATGAGTATGAAGAGTTGATCAGAAACACAAAAATACAAACACAAACTGCCATTTTCCCTTGGTTGCCTAAAATGGCACCCCGTGACTTCTGAAACAAATACATCTCCTTCTAAATTTTCCAAATTCGGGATAACGTCAAAATATAATGTAGTAAAATTATAGGAGTGTTAGGCTATCGTATTGTACTAAAATAATACCGTGTTAGATGCACAGATTTTGAGATTTATGAACAAAAATAATTTATAATAAAGTAAAATTTATAATTTTAATAATTAATTATATTTGATTATATTTATATGAAAATTATACACGATGCAGTACTTAGAATAAAATTATATATTTATTAATATTATAATATATTTATTTTAAAATTTAAAAAAATTGACTCAATCTCTGTTGATATTTAAGTTTTTCTTAAAGGACTTTTTTTTTTGCAATATACCGGCATTCTAACGTATTCCAATTTATTCTTGGAAAACAAAATTAATTTAAATGAAACAATTGATTATGTATTGAGAGAATACATTTAATTTTTTCAAAGAATAAAATGGAATAAGGAGTAATAAATGTTTTGGAATAAACAAAAATGGAGAGAGAAAGATGGAAGGATTAAAAAATAGGAGATGTAGCAATTTTCAAATCAAATAATGGAATGATTAATTGATGTGTCAAATTTGAGGGTGTCACTTGTCAAAAATTTGGGAAACCTAATGTGATTAAGTGTGGGAGTTACATTTGGCCAACTATTGTACTGCATATCCAAATAAATTTTTATTCCATTTCTTATTTAAGCTTACCCAAAACACATGTATTACGACTAAATATATTTAAGGAAAAAAATTGAGTAATATATTGATGCAGGGCGAATGACGGCAAAAATTGAAAAAGCGATGTATCGTCGTAAAGGTTTAATACGGTTTTGAACATAACTTTTGTGTCCAAAGTCAGAATCATGCAAAACTGGATCCGTTAGAACCGTCTCGACGAGTATTACAATTGACATAGTTACACTTTGTTGTAGGGTGTTTTTGGCCATTTGATCTCAGTTAAGGCCTCCAAACGGCAATTTACTGTTTTTCAATTTTTGTTTTATTTTTGAATTAATTCTGAATTTCCTTTTTTTTATCATTTAAGGGTTTCATTATAGTATTTAAATACCTCTTGTATTATTCCGAGATTTTTAATCTTTCATAATAATATTTTCGAGAATATTTTCTCTCTGGTGTACTTCAGAACCAAAACCTAAGGGTTTGTGATTGCATCCCTTGATTGTTCTTCAAAGATTCGTGCTTTCAGATCTCTTTTGATACTCTGACTGTAACCAAAAAAATATGATAAGGGGTAAAACATCAAACACATGGCATGTTTTAATCTAAATTTAAATTAATTAATTAATGTAATAAAAATAAATTAATTGAACTCAGTTAAAATAAAATGAAGATACTAAAATATAATTTTTTTAAATTCAATTGAAATGAAATAAAAAATTTAAATTCAAAAACCAATTAATTTTTTCTTTTCGTTCCGCACAAAAGCTTAATTTACATCATCTAATTAAATGGAATTTACTAATATAATTAATAAGATAATTTGATTTTCATTTGTATTTATTATAATAAATTTTATTTTTATTTTTAAAATATAAACAATTATAATTTAATATAAAAATTATAGAAATCAAAATTTTCAATACTACAATCATTATACTATTCATTCTGCGTTGGAGTAATTTTTGTAAAAATTTGTAAAAGGCATTACGCTTCATGCGTGTTTAACAGAAGTATCATCATGTAGTAGCATGCTCACCGACGCAGAAACGCTGCATTTGTGGAACCCACGTTTAGTATTGAGTACTTAAGTGAAGTCCAAAGTCCTAAGTATGATTAACTGGTCTAATTACATGTGCTTTCCAACCTTAAAATATGCCCTCTGGCTGAATTAACTTAATTTAAATTCAGTTTAATCCTCCTAAACGCCTTGACTTCTTTCTTTCGATCCTTCCGTGAAGGCAGAATTCTCTCTCCCCTTTTCTAGCTGTTAGGTTGGGCATATGAAATTTAGTGCATTCACGACAAACATCGATCGATTCCGTTCGTTGCTGTTGCTTCATCATTTGTACTTAATTCCTTTTCTAATCTCTTACATAATGTTACGATAAAATCCTTGTTAGTTTATTTTTCCCGGTTCGTAGTTTAATTGCCAAGTTGTTAGAATTGTGAGGTTGACTACTTTTCCTTTTCCATTTCACCTTTAAAATTCAGTTGTGAAATTTTAGTCAAATCTCCTTTTTTAAGGAAAATTTGTTTCGAATTCTCCTCGGCTTATTTGCAAATCATTTACTTAATTTTAATTGAATTTCATTTATTATTTTTTTTGGGTTTATAGGGTTCTCTCCCTTTTCTATTAAGCTCAATTTGGACAATATGCGATTACAACATATGATGTAGGATAAACCTGTTACACTGAGGAACTATACAATTTTACAATTCTAGTCTACAGCCTCAGTGGCTAAAAGAGAATTACAATCAATATTACAATACTAAACGGAAAACTTATGTGGCAGATAGAGGAGGTCCCAAACAATAAGTGGTTAACACTATGTTGTCATATTGTAGTCACAATAAATCGACCCGAGACTACCTTCAGTCAAAACAGTGAAGTATCAAATGATACGCACTCTAAGTGTTTTGTCCACACATTTGATCAAACATCTGACGCAATCAAAACGAAGTAATTGAAGCTCCCCAACTAAAACATCTGGTCCATCTCCATTTAATCCGTAAACCCATTTCCTAAACTAGGAGATTGAAACCAGTCGTTTGAATTGCTAAAAAATATTTCATGTCAGTGTATACAAATTACTTATAAT